>JAUPFV010000005.1:281999157-282251920 GCA_036936605.1 Limnanthes douglasii subsp. nivea
TGGGTCGTCCGAACAGATGGTGGATCTAGCACTATGGGATGTGGTGTCGGGGTGTGTTTGACTTCTCCATATGGTGACAAAATGTACCAAGCTATATGTTTTGCTTTCAGGGCATCCAATAATGAGTCCGAGTATGAAGCAGCTATAACTGGATTAAAGTTAGCCTACATTTGTGGGGCTAAGAGGGTCAGGCTACTAAGTGACTCCCAGCTTCTTATCCACCATGCCCAAGGTCAATATGAGGCTAAAAAGGAGCAGCTTGTGAAATATTTACTCCTTCTTAAAAATGAAGCACTCAGGTTTAAAAGTGTTACTCATGAACATATACCCCAGACAGAAAATGAGTTAGCAGACTCATTGGCAACCATAGCGTACACAGAGTCATACCCATGGATCCATGTGCTGGAAAGCCCCTCCATTCAACTTAATATGGGTAAAGAAGAGGAAATTTTTAAAGTACAGATGAAACAACCTCAGTACTGGAGGTTTCCTCTCCTGCAATACCTCTCCGATGGTATCGTGCCTCCGGATAAATCATTGGCAAGAACATTGAAACACAAAGCTCGTGGTTTTATCATATTGAGAGACGTTTTGTATAAAAAGTCTTACAGTAAACCTCTTCTGCGTTGTTTGGGGGGTGATGAGTCTCAAGTAGTCCTCTCTGAATTGCATGATGGTGAGGGATCAGCTCATTGTGGATTCAGGGCTTTAACAAGGAGAGTTTTACTGGCCGGTTACTATTGGCCATCTATCATGAAAGATGCTAAGGAATTGGTAAGAAGGTGTGACCCATGCCAGAGGTACAACAATGAAATTCATGTCCCAGCCATTCCTTTAGAGTCAATTTATGAGCCTATTCCTTTTGCTCGATGGGGGTTGGATTTAGTGGGCCCACTCCCTATAGCGTCCGGAGGGCGCAGAACTATAATTGTTGCTATAGATTACTTTTCGAAGTGGATTGAAGCAGCCTCTATAGCAGGAACAACGTCAAAAGCTGTCATAAAATTCATTCTATCCAACATCTGTTGCAGATTTGGTGTCCCACGAAAGATAACAACAGACAATGGGCCACAATTCGACAATAAGGAAATGGAGAGCTTCTGTGCCTCAAGGGGTATACAACATTGTTTCTCTTCGCCTTTCCACCCACAAGCAAATGGGCAAGTTGAAGTGGCTAACAGAAGTATACTGTCCGGTTTGAAGAAGAATTTGGAAGGGGCTGCTGGGAAGTGGCCTAGTTATTTATAATAGGTCTTATGGGCCTACCGAACAACACCTGGGGCTGCAACACAAGAGTCACCCTTTGCTTTGGTCTATGGGATGGATGCAGTAGCTCCCATAGAAGCAACTCTCCCATCGTTTCATGTTCACAACTTCTCTGAATGCGCTAACGAGGTGGCAATCAGAGGTCAGCTCGATCTGGTAGAAGAAAGATGAGTTAAAGCTCACCTTATAGTTGCACACTATCAGGGTTTGATGATGAACAGATTTGCTTCCAGAGTTAAAAGAAGAGATTTCCAACCGGGGGACAATGTATTGAGGAAAGTCTTCTTACACACTAAAGAAAAACTGTTCGGCAAATTGGCTCCGACTTGGGAAGGACCTTATATGGTTGTTGACAGGCTTAAACATGGAACATATTGGCTAGAAGACAAGGATAGAAGAGTTATGACTCACCCTTGGAATATCGAACATCTCCAGATGTACTTGGAGTAGCATTTGTGTAAATATTTACTTGTTTAAACATCCATGTAAATATTTGGGGGCATACTCTTTCCTACCTGGTGGCACAGGGAGGTTTTAATGAGGTGTCCGGGCTTTTGAATAAAATTTGATGCCTTCTTAAAAATTTTCTGAAGTGTTTTAGTTTTGTCCTTTGTCACACCATCCGGATTGAAATAAAAGAATGATGACCACTTAAACATTCGTCATCGGAGAATTTAAACACTCTCACTGTGAAATAACTAAGGGCTATTTAAACTCTAGCCATTAAAATTGGAACAGATTGTGAAAAATATGAGAATTGGGCAAAACAAGGATATTCGTTAAAACAAAACAACTTAAGTGCCTTGGCCTTCCAAGGACTTTCAAACCAGAGTGAAGGATCTATCCGGTCAAATACCGGACACATGAACAAAAAAGAGTGCATTGGCCTTCCAAGGACTTTAGTTTAGAAAACATTAAAAAAAAAGTAATTCGTGAATTAAGCTTGAGTCTTTGAAGATGGCTCAGCTTCATCTATTTTCTTCTTCCCCTTGGGATCATCTGTCTCTTCGTCTGGGCTCTCCCCAATGTTTTCTTCAGCATCGGATGAAGATGCGCTAGAGAATCCAATCCGGTCGCCTTCAGCCATCGTGTGATATGGAAGGTCTTCAACCTCTACATGAAGCCATAGATCCCCTAGGTTCCTCTTCGGAAATTTCTCATAGAAGAGCAGGACTATGTCTGATCTTACCTTGGCATACATTTGCTCCTGAGTATCAATCACGTCGTTGGCATAGGCATCGATCTTGGCTTGGATCTTGGCCTCCTGCTCCCTTAGCAAACTAGCTTTCTCCTCGGCAGCTTTGGACACTGTATTCTCAAGAGCAATTTTGTCATTGGTTAAATTGGTGATGATTTGGTCTTTGGCCTTGGATTCCCCCTTTGAGGTGGCAAGATCTTTCTCCAGTTCGGACAGTTTCTCCTGGAGTTCTGTGATGATGTCCTCTAATGTGGTGACTTTTGTGGTGCTTGCCTCTTGGTTTCTCTTCAACTCCTCATTTTCTTCCTTTAGAATGGCAACGTTTGAAGTGGCAGTGCGAAGATCATCGGATAACCTCTTTTTGTCAGACTTAAGATCTTTGATGATGTCTGCCTGATTTTGAACTTGTTTCTCCAACGCAAGTACATGCTGAACATTGCTTAATAAAGAGTGGGCTATGACACCCCTTTCACTTGAAACGATAAAGGTCTTACCATTGAAAGTGACTGTGTTTGAGGTGCTCGGAGGGAGGTAAGGCCCGGCGAAATCGTCTCTGGGAAGATTGATGAAGTACTCACCAAGCCCACCAAGACCGGTGATGTTTACCCCGTCAATATTGAGATCTCCCCCTTCAACCTCATCGGTATGAAAGTCACCCGGTATCTCCTCCGTATGTGTTGGATCAGTAGGATCAGCTTGGGAAGGAGGCTCCGGAGCCCGGAGAGAAAGCTCGTCACCCTTAGATGTCTTTTTCTTCTTGGCCTCCCTGTTGGTGTGGATAATAATCGCATGAGGGTAGGCTGATAATTTCGGTTGATGTTTCAAGGTTGAGTGAGGGTGTTTTAAGGTGGTGTGAGGGTGTTTTAAGGTGGTGTGAGGGTGTTTTAAGGTGGTATACCCCTTGAGGCACAGAAGCTCTCCATTAAACATGACCCGAAAGCCCATAAGGGCCCAAATGTAAGGGTATAAATACCCAACCACCTGCATTAAATATGGGTAAGGAAAATTAACTGCAACCAGGCTGCTTAATTCTCCCTCTACTTTCTACTCGAAACATTAAACACCTATAAACCTTCACAACACTCCGAACAAATTACAAATTTGTCCTCATACTAAAATTAACCTCACCAGAGGTAACAAATAATATAGTTACGAGGTCGTCTTGATTAGTTCAAAATTAGTTAATATTTATGGAACATGGATTATACGAGTAAGATCGGATTCTCAATTGGTAATAAGTCAAGAAAATATAATGTATAAAGTTAAGCAAGAGAGTATGCAAGTGTGTTATTAAATAATCTAGATATATTATTCGTGCATGTTACCACATAATCTAGAATCTAAATATATTAAAAAATTGAGATCATGAATATAAAAAAGAATTGATAATAAAAAACCATAAAAAACTTGCGTTGCTGTTATAAAATCCATCTCACTCTCAAAATATAAAAATATAAATAATTAAACGATCCAAAAAGAAATTAGTATTCATTTTACAAATTTATTACAAAAGAAAAATTATCTAAATTCTAATGGAAAATAGCGGTTGTCTTCTAGTCTTTGTCTTTGTTAATAGAAGGTCTAAACTTGTTCATCATGTGACTCTAAACATCAAGTGCCATATTTGAATTGGGATGAATGGGCCAACTTTAAACTTAGATATGTAAAGTATTAACAGATTTAGAGTTCTACTCCAAAGAAAATGGTATTTTTCTCTTCAACTCTCATAATCGGATTTGGAGTTTTATCTGGTTGCATAAACATCAATCAAATAATCAAGTTTTTTTTTGAGGAATAATGACTCATGATTTCAATTTGGCTTCAAGAAATGCAATAATGAGGAGATTTGAGTATGTAAATTGGCGAGAGAGCATAGTAGGTCCTCTACATTTATCAAGACAACCATTAGAGAGATTTTATTTCTTGCTTGAGAGAGGTTCTCCTTTTATGTAATCTTATGAACAAGATTAACATATTTGTATTCTAGATATAAATTAGGATAATATGATATTATGGCTCAATCGTGCAAATTTTCTAACCATATAAAAAGTAGTTTTGAGTAGGGTTTGGATGGGATCAGAACTATAAAATTGTTGATTCGGTTTGGGACCGATAATAAATTTGGTTTTGATTTAAACAATCAAAGTCGACAAATCGATAAAATGGTGGATTCGATTTAAAATGATAAAAAAATTAGTTTATATTCTGAAGCCTATACTGAAAAATTCAATAATATAATTCAAAGGTAATAGAATTTATAGTTATTTTGAATTTAATAAAACATAATATTTAAATATTTAAACAATTAACTATAACATAAATGGTTTATTTAATAAAAAACTTCCATCCAAAAGTTTTGGTGTAACCTATATCATCCATTTACAATACAATTAAAAAGTCTGATATAACCTATATAATAAATAATTAAATCAGGTAATCTCAACTACAACAATTTTCACACAAAAAAGAAACTACAACAATACTACTGGTTCTAATGCTAATCAAACATTGACTTTCAAAATATCGTCTTTCAAAACTCGATTTTCTCTTGCTTTGTCATGGAATAAAACTTTATGAAATAGACATTTCAAAGTGTTATTTAAAAAGGAAACGACTAATAATCACGAATATTATCATCCTAAGAACTATCGAGCTCAGTTACGAAGCTGACCCCTCACCGTCGTCGATGCGATCATGATTCGAATAGAGTTGAGCCCAATATAGAAGTGTGAACGAGAAGACTAGATTATTGCATAGTGATATTGAATCTTCATCTCCCCCGCATAGCATTTTCAATTGGTAAGAAGTGGCATGAGACATTTCTCGAGTGATTATATCTCGGGTACTGATAGGTAATAGGAGCTCGACTATTGTCATTTTCAAAAACTATTATGATCATATGTGTGGAGAACCCCCATATAAGTCGACTGATATGCAACTTGTCAATTATGAAGATAATATATCAACATGTGTTGATGAAATTCAGCTTTTTGTACTGATAGGTTATGGTAATACTGAAAAGATAGTGAGTGAGAACGTTTTTTTGTTATTTCTGACAAACCTAGTCCGTACAATATAATTATAGTAAGACCATGGTTGCATAATGTGGAAACATCTTGTACATCAAACAGTATTTAAAGTATCATATATGGATATCAGTTGATGTAGTGAGAGGAAGTCAAAGATTTGCAAGGAGTTGTTATGTGATTTCACTAGACCCTCGTAAATTAATATAGTAGCAAATAAAGATAACAGAAGAGGGCCATTGGCTGGATGATAGCAATGGATTTAAAAAATAAGTTAACGACCACATAGAAAAAATAGAGTGTGAAGATCTTTCAAATAAGTCTGCCGAAGAAATGTTACCGGTTGGACAGGTAATGAAGATCGAAAACTTGCTAAAGCCAGATTTTAATATTAGATTGATAGAATTATTAAATAAAATTTGATGTCTTCGCTTGAACAACCAACTATGTATCAGGAGTCGGCTCATCTGTTATCTGTTATGAATTGTCATTTGACATAAGACTGAGGGTGAGTTTGTAAAAAAATAAGGGTTTTGTGTTGAGAAATCCAGTGTAAAGAGTCTTTTTTTAAGATTATCGAATAAATATTAGGGGATGGACATGTACTGAAGATCGGTAACTTGCTAAATTCATATTTCAAGATTAGATGAATAGAATTGTTAAATAATTTTTTTGATGTCTTCACTTGGACAACGAACAATGTATCAGGGGTCAGCTCATATATTTTCTACCTTCAATTGTCAGTTGACAGAAGACTTAGGCCAATTCATAAAAAGAGAAGGGATTTCTCTGCTGACAAATCATAAATCATTGTTAAAGAACTGGAAAAACTTTTAAAGTTGTGGCATATCAGGGAGTCAAAATTTCCGACTCGGGTCGATAATCCAGTTAGTAGATGTTGCCTCGGATCACGAATATTTATCGTTTATGGATTCATATTTGGGAAGGCTTACACGATGGTCAGTAGAATTGGAAGAGTATGATTTTTTATACAAACTATACACTACAATTAAAACTCAACCAGTTGCAAATTTTATTAATGAATTCACTAGAGAAAATGTTGATAACGACAAAATCATGCAGTCAGAAGAAGAAAAAAGTTTAGAATGAATGTTGGAAGTTGATGGAGTGTTAGGTACTAATAGAGGAAGGGTTAAGACCGTATTAAGAACACCATCTAGTGAAGAAATCAGACAAAAAAGTGAAATATGGATTCGAGGTAACAAATAATATAATTATGAGGTCGTCTTGATTAGTTCAAAATTAGTTAATATTTATGGAACATGGATTGTACGAGTAAGATCGGATTCTCAATTGGTAATAAGTCAAGAAAATATAGTGTATAAAATTAAGAAAGAGAGTATGCAAGTGTGTTTCGAGACATTAAAAATGGGAAAATAAGCTGAGTAAATAGAATTTGAGCCGGTACCGCGTGCGAATAACTCAATAGTCGAATATTTAGCAAAACCAGAAGTACCAGGGCACAATACGTTAGTAATATTCGAAAAGAGTCCATCTAAAGTAATTAAAGAATAGAAAGTCGAGGTCTTATCAATAGAGGTAATGGAAGATTAAAGATAATAATATTTATCATATTTAAGGGATCATATTCTTCATAACGACAAAGCTGAGGCTCGTGTTTTTAAAATACAAGTTTTTGCATGTACAATCATTGATAATGTTCTTTATAGGAAAAGTGCTACAAGACCGATGTTAAGATGTTTGAATAAAGTTGAGGTTATTTTATCCTTGGAGAGTTGTATGAGGGTGTCGCTGGGACATGTTATGGATATATAGAAATTCGATCAAACACTTTATTGGCCAAAACTAACAGTAGATGTCGAAGAAATGGTATATAATTGTAATGACTGTCAAAAGTATATTAATACAAGCCACCTACCAAGCCAGTTAATGAGCATAATCCCTATACATTGTCCATTTGATAAATATGGAATAGATTTAGTGGGGCCTTTACCGATGACTACAAGGAAAAGACAATATTTGGCGATAGCCGTCAATTACTTTACAAAGTGGGTCGAAGTAAAAGCCTTATACATGGCGAGAGCTCAAAAGATTTGTGTTCTTTAAAAATTTAAATATTGTCTAAATATGAGATTTCGAGAATTTAGATGACAAATAATGGGTCTCAATTTCAGAATGACCAAATGGTGATAGTTTATAAAAAGTATTTGATATAACAACAATTTTAACTTCATATTATCCCTAAACAAATTGACAGGTGGAAGTGACAAACAAAACAGTGGTAAATGGAACAACTGATAGGTTTAGTACGCGATAAATTTCTTTTTCTTTGGTATATGGGATGGAAGCAGTAGTCCTAACATAAATTATCATGCATAGTCACATAATTCTTAATTATTCGGAGAAATACAGAATTAAGGGAATACAATTTTCTATTAATTTAATTTAAAAATGATAAGATCAATCACAAATCATAACATACCACTACAAAATTTTAGCAAAGAGAAGATTCAATTTGAAATTAATATCCAAATATCCTAAGGAAGGTGATTTAGTTATTAAGAGAATATTCCAAATATCGAAAGATAATAATCCATAGGATTAGTTCCGAATTAGGATGAACTATACAGTGTTAATTTTAGAGAACATAATGTGGCATATTGGCTAGAAAATTTGGATGGAAATGCATTAAATCTCCATGGAATATTAATCATTTCAAACTGTATAAAGAAAATTCGTAATAGGGTTATGCACTTTTATTCCTTCTTGGTGGCGCAAGAAGGATTTTTAATGAGGCATATCATAAGCTAATTTATCCAATAAATTTTCCGTTAAGAAAGATAAAGTGTCATTTATATTTGAGAAGAATAAATTAGATATTCAAAAAGAAGAAATAGTATACTTAGTTTAGTTATAAAATTTAACAAAGCAAACAAGACGTTTATAAGAATGAGATCAAGTTATATTAATAAATAAGTGACAATGGTTAATAAACTAGGCAAAAAGCTGAAAGAATATTAGGAATGCAAGTGGTGCTTACATAATGTTCCCTAACTTAAAATATAAAATTATAAAAAATTATTATTAAACCAAGCCCAAAGTTGAAAAACCACTAGGAAACCAAGTGGTCATGTTGAGTCTTGACTTAAAATGTCAAAATAACAAAATTGACTAATAAACCAATCCTACAATTGCAAAATATTTAGGAAACGCAAGTGGTCATACTGTGCCATGACTCAAGAGTCACACATACATACCGCCCTCTACAACAAGTTAAAGATAAAAAAATATGATACCAAAATAAAGTAAGTAAAATTCAAATAAAATAATTGATAATTGATGTCAAATAAATCATGCCAATTTCATCTTAGAATACAATAATCAATATACAAGTTTTGAAACAACATAGTTATATTATGAAGTATGATCAAGAGAGTTGCTTTCAATAATAGTATTATCAACTTGATAGGAATGAGGGAGTGTTAGAATATTCACGCAATAACATGTTTTTAGTACGTTAGCATGTAATACATTCACGCTGTATAGTATTAAAAATGTTTGTCATGTTTGGATATTGTTAGAATATTCAGTGTATTAAGTTTCCTTGTATAGGCCTCTAAGTTCTCTATATATTGAGAGCCTTACTTGGGTTTATTAATATAAAAAACAGTTCAATACAAAAATGAACATTTTCTAATAAACACAAAACCCTAGCCGCCTCCTACGGCTACTTCTCTCTTTGTTGTTTAACATGGTATCAGAGCACGTGTGATTCCGGAAATTCTAAACATCCTCAACAAAGATGGCTGGCAATGAAGTCATGGTCAGTCAAATCCCTGATGAATTAACAATACAGATTGCTGCCATTATGAGAAATGGTCTCGGAATACAACAATAAACAACTAACCCCGAGAATTTATCCCTAGGGATTAAACTCGGTGGTGAAAACTATGCCATATGGGCAAAGATAATGAAGAAAGCAATTGGGGGAAGGGGGAGAGGTTCTCACATTACAGGGGAGCCGACACCTTCATCCAAAACTGACAACACATATACAAGATGGGAACAAGATGATCAATGTGTTTTCACATGGATTATCCAGAATCTTGAATCCAGCTTGGTGAATAATGTCTCGCAATATCCCACTGCAAAATTCCTCTGGGATGGGTTAGCCACCACGTACGGTACTGGTACAGATTCGTTACAGGTGTTTGACCTTCATAAGAGGGCTAATTTATTAAGGCAAGGGTCTAATACACTAGAAGACTTGTGGAACAAACTGCAGAACATCTGGATGTCTATAGATAGGTGAGATCCGAACCCTATGAAAGATCCAGAATACATTCAGATCTATAATAAGAAGACTCAAGAACAAAGACTCTATCAATTTCTAATGACGATTAATGACAAGCTGGAACCAATCAAGAGAGATATCCTGAAAAAGGATCATCTTCCTTCCGTGGAAACAACATATGCTACAATACGAAGGGAAGTGGCCATGCTTAATATACTAAAATCAATTTCTTCTGATAGTGACCCGATTGAAATTGGAATAGGTTTGGCTTCTAAATATTCAGCACAGAGGTTTAAATTCCGATCCAAAGAGAAAGAAGATAAATCCAAGTTGTATTGCACTCATTGTGGGAAACAACCGAAAGGCAAATTTGGTTATGACACCGACGACTTGGTCATCCTTCTTTTAGCTATCTTAAAAGTTTGTTTCCTAGTCTTTTTTTGAATAATTCCATTCATGAGAAATGTGAAACTTGCATTCTTGCAAAAAATCGTATGGTCTCATTTAATGAAAGTAATAATAGAGTTGATTATACTTTTTCGCTAATCCATTCTGATGTTTGGGGTCCAGCACCAAATTCCACTAACAATCAAATCAGATACTTTGTTTTATTTGTAGATGATTTCTCAAGAATGACTTGGATATACTTAATGAAACATAAATCGGAAGTACCATAAATATTTGTTTGTTTTTACAAAATTATTTTAACTCAATTTGAAAAAAAATACAGATTCTCCGTTCTGATAATGGAACAGAGTTTGTCAACCAAACAATGCATAATTTTTTCAAAACAAATGGTCATATCCATCAAACCACTTGTCCAAACACACCTCAACAAAACGGTACTTCAGAACGAAAAAATTGTACTTTACTTGAAAAAACTCGTGCTATTATGATTGAATCTAGAGTCCCTCATTCTCTTTGGCCAGAAGCTCTTGCTACAACCACGTATCTTGCAAATCGTCTACCAACCCGATGTCTAGGAAATAAAACTCTATTATAAGTGCTTGCCACCCAAGTTACAATTCCATCTGTTATGACCTTACCACGTTGTGTCTTTTGTTGTTTGGTGTTTGTTCATATCCCTAAAACTAGTCGAAACAAACTTAACCAGTGTGCTGAAAAGTGTATTCGTTGGGTACGGTATCCATCAAATGGGTTATCGGTGTTATAATCCGGTTACTCGTCGAATCCATGTCACCATGGACTGTGACTTCTTAGAATCCGATTATTTTTTTGACCACCAATCTCGTGCTTAGAGGGAGAAAGTAAGTGAATCGCTCGACTGGTTGTTATATGAAAGTTACTTTGAGGATGTGCCGACAAAGTCGGTAGATGGCGCCACCAAACACGCATCTTCCAACATAAAGGAGACTAACGAGACAGTTCTTACCACCAATGATTCTCCCGAAGACAATGTCCAACAAAAAATAAATGCCATGGATACTACAAGCGAATCAACCGAAGAAAATGTCCATCAAGAGGTAAACAATTTACAATGTCATAATTCACAAAATGCTACTGACCATGACATTTCAGGAAGTTCATTTGTTGAAACTCAAACTCCGGTTCTTCCCCAAAGAAAAAATAGAGGGGTTCTTCCTGACCGGTATTCACCGGAACACGTTCCTCGTGCTTTTACATATCCGGTAAAAACGGACACGAAAGGAATGACGAAGATTGCAAAGGCGTTTTCAGCTAATATTCTCTCTGAACAAATCCCTAAAACAGCTCAAGAAGCTAAGAAGATGACTGAATGACATGAGGCAATGAATACCAAAATGGAAGCTCTAAAAAGGAATGGTACATTGGAGAATTGTGTGTTACCACAAGGGAAGAAAGCAGTCGGGTGTAGATGGGTGTTTAATATAAAATATAAATCCGATGGCACCATTGAGCGACACAGGGAAAGATTGGTTTCCTAAGGATATACACAAACATATGGTATAGACTACTCTGAAACGTTCTCTCCGGTTGCAAAGATTGACACTATCAGAGTTTTACTTTCAATAGTCGCGAATAAAGATTGACCTCTTCATCAATTTGATGTAAATAATGCTTTCTTACATGGAGACTTGGAAGAAGAGGTATATATGGAACCCCCACCAGGGTTCTCTGATGGTTTTCAAGAAAATGAGGTATGTAAACTGAAAAAGGCATTATATGGGCTCAAACAGTCTCCTCGTGCTTGGTTTGGGAGATTTACAATGGCAATGAAGCAGTATAGCTACAAACAGAGTAATGGGGATCATGCCTTGTTTTACAAAAGGAGAGGAGAATTAGTCACTTGTCTTATAATATATGTCGACGATATGATTATAACGGGTAATGACGAAGAAGAAATTAGCTCTCTTAGGAAAAACCTCTTCAAGGAGTTCGAAATGAAAGACCTTGGAGGATTAAAGTATTTCCTAGGAATCGAGGTTCTTAGGTCGAGAGGAGGGATTTATATCTCCCAACAAAATATGTATTGGATTTATTAGCTGAAGTTGGCATGGTGGATTGCAAACCAAATGACACTCCTATGGTTGTGAATCACAAACTAAAGATAATTGAAGGGGCCAGACCAGCGAGTAAAGAAATGTACCAAATGTTGGTGGGAAAATTGATTTACCTGGCTCACACTCGAACCGACATTGCATACGCGGTGGGAGTAGTTAGCCAGTTCCTGCATCATCCTCAGGAACGCCATATTGAGGCAGTAATGAGGATTATTCGATATCTCAAAGGCACACCAGGAAGAAGCATAATTTTTAAGAAAAATGGACACCTTGATGTTGAAGTATTCATAGATGCTGATTGGGGAGGGAATCCTAACGACAAGCGATCAACTGCTGGCTACTTTACTCTTCTTGAAGGTAACTTGGTGACTTGGAGGAGTAGGAAACAGAAAGTAGTTTCACTGTCAAGTGCTGAATGAGAATTTAGAGGAATGGTTAAGGGGATTATCGAGATACTTTGGTTAAAGAAGATAATGCAAGAAATCGGATCCCCTCTGAAGTGTCCAACTCAATTAATGTGCGATAATAAAGCTGCGATTAAGATTTCAGATAACCCGGTACAACATGATAGAACAAAGCACGTTGAAATAGATAGGCACTTCATAAAAGAAAAGATTGAAGATTGGAAAGTCGGAATTCCCTTTGTTAGATCTAAAGAATAACTGGCAGACATCCTGACAAAAGCGGTTGCGGCAAGAACATTCGAATCAGTTTTATCCAAGTTGGGTATTGGTGATCCCACTACACAACTTGAGGGGGGGTGTTAGAATATTCACGCAATAACATGTTTTTAGTGTGCTAGCATGTAACACATTCACGCTGCATAGTATTAAAAATGTTTGTCATGTTTGGATATTGTTAGAAATTTTAAGTGTATTAAGTTTTCTTGTATAGGCCTCTAAGTTCTCTATATATTGAGAGCCTTACTTGGGTTTATTAATATAAATACAGTTCAATACAAAAATGAACATTTTCTAATAAACACAAATCCCTAGTCGCCTCCTGCGGCTACTTCTCTCTTTGTTGTTTAACAGGGAGGCTCGTATCGGCAAGGTCATATTTATTTCAAACAGAATCTTGAAGATCAACAACAATAACAATTCCATCATCGGTTGGGTCATCATCAGTATCATTTTCATCAAATAATATCGGACGTCCATTTTCATGTACGTTAAATATAAGATCACCCAATACCATATTAGTATTTCGTTGCGGAAGTGCTATGATGATATCCTTTTGAACCTTTTTTAACCTATTATCCGCCACGACTAAATTTGTTTTCCTTATTTGTGGTTTTAGTAGTTTCTTTATCGATTTTCTCTTCAGTATCATTTTCCACATCTTCTATACCCTTTTAATATCTTCAACCTTTTCACTTCAAAACTGTCCAGGTTTAACATCAAACTTCAAAGTAATATTCATAGACTTTATATTAGAATTTTTGTTCATCATAATATCGATCTTAGCAGTCATAGTATCTAATTTTGAGAAATAAGTTTATTGTTCAAAAAATTTGTTTGATATTTTGAGTAACTAATTTTGTATTTTGAGTAATGAGTTATGTATTTTTGTTTTCTTCAAAGCGTCTTCATAAGTGGACTATTTAGAAACTAAATCTTCTTTTCAACTTTATATTTAGACAACTTGTCAGAGTGTTGTTTTAAAATTGTATATCCTTTTTGAAATTTATCCAAATCATTAGTGAGTTATTTTATAGATTTAAACAACATATCCATGGCTTAGAATTCCATTGCTCAACATCTGATATGATTATTGTATGATATGTAGTATCATTCAATTATGTAGCTCTAACAGATTAAAAAGATGGTAGGGCGATAAATAATTTTTTCATCAACAATAGACTAATATAGTAAAATAATACAAAACTAACCTATATTCGAAACTCAAGTTTTCATTGCAAGATATAATATTATTATAATATGATAAACTAGGACAATATTTTAGGTGTTAAGTCATCAACAATATTGGGCACATAACGGTTTTGTTGCCATGTCGCTAACTAGGACTTATAGCAGGTAGTGTTTGATTATATATGGAGTTTTTTGTTAGAGTAAGTGATGATGTAGTAATATGAATGTTAGGTGGGCTAACATTTTGAGTTGAAGACCTTAAGATGAGACTATTGGGTTTTCTTAGCAGCATAATCTTGACCATAAGCATAAATGTTTTGCTGGTTTTAAGAAGGGGCATCCGGAGAAGCATACATTTTCTTCTTTGTACCAAAAATAAGTGTATTAGCAACATATGTGTTATTAAATGAGGTTTTGTTAGGTTTAGAGATTTTATTTATTATATCAGCAGGGATCATACCATAAATTATCAAATTCATTTTTCTAACAAGGACTTCATCTTGTCTTGTAAGTTTTTTCTTTCTTTTATAGGATGTTCTTCAGACGAGGTAGAGTCTTCTTAAGTAGTAAATGGATTGTCATTTTGACGAGTGTTAAGGGGATTATCACTTGGAAGAGCAACATTCACAACAATTATATTTATTTTTCTCTTAAAATAAGGGCATTGTTAGGATTTTTAAGATCATCATATCATTTGGTAAAGAGAATTTAACATTAAGATTAGTTTAATGAGACCTTATACTAGAAAACGTTTGATCTTCTAAAGAAGTTTGTTTGGTAGGTGAGGTGCCATCGATATTGGTGTGGATAATTTATAGTTGGAGGGTATTTTAGGTACTTTGTCAATTAAGTATTAACTTTTAAGTAGTATGTAGAGAGATAAGAGAGGTATGTGCTTGTATTTAATATTTGTAGAAAAAGTCCATCCTATTAAACGAGGTTGGTTGGGGTATTTATAATGATTTTGTGACCCATGAGCCGTCCATGTCGGACTTTGGATCCGAGTCAGGCTTTAAAGTCCATAATTAAAGACGGGTCAGCATTCAGCACACAGCTGAGTCATGGTCCATTTAGGTTTACTATTTATGAAAAAGTATAATGTGGATGATACCCGAACTACCCCTTCGAATTAGGGAGAAGGACACTTCAAAAAATATCTGATCCTATCAGTAGCCCCTTTTGGTCTTTCAAAAAATATTTTAGAAGAGCTAAATTATCAAATGACAAAAAATCTGGATCACCTCTGAAGTGTTTTTTCAAAGAGTTAGTTCACGAGGAGTAGATCCTGACCGCTTCTGAAGCGTTTTTCTTTTTGCAGATGGACTAACCAAAGGTCAGATTTTTTAAAAGGACACGAGTCATATACTGATTCGACCTCTTAGTCGTTTTCCCCCTTAGTACTTGTACCTATTTTTTCAAAAAGTAATTACGGTGTACTTAATAGCCCCTAATCATTACTTGAACGATTTATCTCCCCTTGATAAATCACTCAAGTGTTTTCACCTCTATTTAACACTGTTTTACTGTTTATTTTTCTTGTAACAAGAAAACTTTATAGAGAAAGAAATCTTTAAAGCTTCAATTTCGTTCTAAGTTTTGAGAATTTTATATGTTCACAGCCAGAACCGTTTTGATCAAAAGAGGTTGATTAAATTTGTCTGATTTGGAAAAAACAAAGAAGGAAGCAAAAAAAATTGTTGGAATTCTTGCCTCTTCTGGTACAGTAATCAGTTAGATAACACCGGAGCCAGACAAGATTTATTCCTCATCTGGAACCTTCAGAATTCAAAAAACTCTTTTCACCCCAAATTCATCCACTTTAGATTATGAGTCTTTCGTTCAACTACCCATAAGGCCTTTTCCTAAGGACAAGAAAACTTCAATTGTAAAGAAACCCTCACCATTCATCTCTATAAGATCAGACACTGAGAACGCTACACCCTGAAGAGTCACTCGACTCTCCCAGGCTAGGAATACCCCTCCCATTTCAAAAGGCACGAGTTCAGGAGCAATAATACATCCTGCCCAACTCCCGGTGGACCCGAATCCATCCACTTCTTCTCAATGAGGTTACTCATATTGGGAAATAAACTAGTGATGCTAAATTATCCGAACAACAACCCATTGTAATGGAAGAGCGTATGGAGGATAGTGGGGAAGACACTCCATTAGGGACATCCAGACGGACGGGGAATACCACATTGGATCAGACATGTAGAGGAAAAGTGGGACTGCCAAATAGTGATTCGCTTCCAGAGTGCTTGGAAGGGAAAGTCGGACCCAACTTTCGTAAGGTTAGTGTGAAATACTTATTGGCCCTTCAAAAAATATCTTACGTATATACTCATACTTCCGAATTAGATCGGATAAGAACTAAATGGGGATTTCCAGAGTCTATTAAAGTGAGGATTCATATCACTCTATAAACCCCTATGGACTGTAAAGCTAATGAGATGGTGGTATACACTGAGGTGCTGAACTGGGGTCTTCGCTTCCCATTAGACCCTGAAATAGTTAGATATTTTCATCTAATCAATCTTTGCCCAAGCCAATTGAGCTTGAATGCCTGGTGGTTCCTGATAGCCAGTATTATCGCTTCTAGATTGTAAAAAATTCCAATGCCTATGGAGCATTTTGCCGTTGTGGGTAGTTTGTGTAGAAACCATCAAATCCTTTTTTATCACTAAAACATGGGAAACAGATACAAAGTAGTTAATGATCTGTTAGAGGCTGAGAAACCATAGAGGACGGGAGAACGGGAAAAAGATAAACTATGAGTCAAATCCAAGCCAACTGACTAGATACTGTAAGAGTTCAGGTGACTCATGTTTGGATTTTTATTAGTCTGTAGACTTTTTGTCGATATACCGAACTGATTATTGTGTCTTTTTGCATTTTTTTATAAAAAAAATCTCATAGCATTTGGAGGCTGCAAATGCTATATTTTCCAAGTTAAATCAATGGGCATCGGATAATTGGGGGTTGGGCTTTCACAACTGTTTAACTTATGGAAATGTGTTAAGGGCTCACTCGTGGAATACCACTGGAAATAGAGATCTTTATTAGGAACAACTGACCACTCCCCCTCAATTTGATGTCATCCTTAAAATAACTGAGGCGAAGGATGGAAAACTCTTCTTACCAGCCCGAACCAAAGCTCATAGACACCTGGAGAAGTTGAAGAAAAATAATAAGAAGAAAAAAGCTGGAGTTGACCCATCTCAATAATTTCCCGAAGCAGTTAGTTTGGAGAATCCTGAAGGAATCAATGTCGTTTTGTTATAAACAGTTTCTGCAATAGTTGATGAGACTACGGGATCAGATCCATCACTCTAAATCAAGAAAAATGGTCATAAAAGGCGCAATGAGGGAGGTGACCAAAGGCCTAGAAAAAAGAAAAAAAGATGCCATAGGGTCAGAAATCATACTCCGTCCTACAGAAGTTCCTCCCACTCTCCCAACTGATATTCCTCCTTAAGAAGAAGTACATGCTGACCCTCCATCTCTGGTGTTTCCTACAACCGATCCGCATCCTACTGAGGGTGACGTTAACCTTGATGACTTAGGTAATATGTATTTTAATGAGTTTGACAATGAGGACTTTGAAAAAACTTTTCCCCAAACAACCACCATGACCAATGTTGTGATTTATGAAGGTGAGTCTTTCGCAATATCAAGTGAGCAGGATATTTTGGGCCACACAATCCTGGGCTATATCAGGCCAATCGTTGATCTGGAAAGACAAGCCAAGACTAAGGCTAATGACATAGTTTCTCTTTACATAGACAATTAAAGTTTAATGAATTATCATTCATCTGAACAGAAGAAGGTGGAGACTTTAGATAAAGAGAAAGAGCAACTGAAAACCAAGTTGCAAAAATCTAAGGCTGCCCAAGAAGATCTACAAACTAAATATACCAAACTGGAAACTACCACCTCTACTGAGATCAAGTCTTTGAAGGAACAACAAATCACCAATGCAAGCAATACCAGCACCTTATAAGGAGAGAAAGAGAATTTAGAGAAATTTCTTAAAGAGAAAGAAGAAGAAAACACTGTTCTAAAGAAGATTCAAGCTCAAGAGATAGTTGCAGCAATAAAGGAATATGTTGTTGGTGTTGTGGATTCCTTGGGAAAAAGGATGAAGGTATTAAATCGGATATGCTTCTGTTATTTCATGAGACTTTTCCAAAGAAGAACCTTGTACCTTTATGGAAGTTCGTACCATAGGAGGAGATACCTTTTCAGACCATGCCATATGGTGATAAACACGGTTATTCTTCACTAAGTGAGAGTGATTCTATTGAGGGAACCGATGAAAGCTCAAACACTTATGCTAAGAGTCTCAAGAAAGATGAATGTAAGGAAAAAACCGAAGGGAACAAGCCCTAAGGTTATCGTGTTTACTTTTTATGTTTAAGACTAAAGTCCATGGATGGCCAAGGCATTTTTTGTGATGGTAGATCGGGTATATTTCGATAAATGTTTAATGTTCAATTTCCATTCGTACATATTTCTTTCTCTTCTTATGTTTAGTATTTAATCAATATTTAATTTTTTTTGACGTGTTTAATGAGTGTTTAATTCATTGGATCACTTCAAAGATATTTCATTTGAATGATAAAAGTGTTTAATAGATCGATCACTTCAAAGATACTTCATTTGAAGGATGAAGATGTTTAATAGACCAGATCACTTCAAAGATACTTCATTTGAATGATTAAAGTGTTTAATAGATATTTACTTTATCCAATCTCATCGTACTTGCGAAACCTTTGAAAAGGGCATAAGATAACATTGATTTAAAACTGGACACCTCATTAAAACCTCCTGGCGCCACCAGGGTAGGAAAGAGTATGGCCCCAAATATTTTACATTGAAGTATGATAAAGTAAATTTTTACAAGTTAATTTCATTCTAAGTACAACCTGAGATGCTCAATGTTCCACGGGTGCTTTAACATGTTGCTTTCTTTGTGTTGAAGTCTTATGTTCCTTGCTTGATCCTTTCACACACCTTGTATGGGCCTTCTCAATTCAGAGCCAGTATTATGAATTGTTTTCTTCGGTATGTAAAAAGACTTTTCTTAACACTTTGTCCCCTAACTCGAAATCTCTTCTTTTTACTTTTTATACAAACCTACTTTTCATTAAACCCTGATAGTGTGTTATTATTAAATATGCCTTCACTCTTCTTTCTTCAATTAGATCCAATTGATTCCTAACGATCATTTCATTAGCATGTTCTGGAATAGTTTTGTATCCTGAATGATGGAAAAGTAGCTTCTATAGGTGTGATTGCATCCATCTATAAACAAGGGCAAAGGGAGACTCTTGAATGGCCGTTCATGGAGTGGTTCGGTATGCCCACAATACTTCTTGCAAATAACTCGGCAATTTCCCTACAACTCCTTCTAGATTCTTTTTCAACCCTGTTAAAATTGTCTGATTAGAAGCTTCAACATACCCATTAGATTGAGGGTAAGAAGGAGAAGAGAAGCAGTGTTGAATTCCTCTGGAAGTGCAAAGCATATCCATATCTTTATTGTCAACTCCTGGCCCATTGTCCACTGTAGTTCGTCGGGGGATTCTAAATCGGCAACATATGTTGGATATGATAAATTTTATGACCGTCTTGGAAGTGGTTCCAACCAATGGGGTAGCTTCTATCCATTTTAGAAATAGTTTATTGCCACTATTATTGTTCGGTAACCTCTAGACGCCACGAGAAGAGGTCCAACTAAGTCCAAACCTCATCTATCAAATGGTATAGATTCAAATATTCACTCTATAGGCACTGCTGGCGTATGGAAATGATCATATCTCTTGACCATATCTTTGACATCGACCATTATAGTAGGCCAGTAGTATCCTGCTAAAAAATTTCATGGTTAAAGTATTATAAGCACAATGTGTTGATCCCTCTCCATCGTGCAATTTAGATAGAGCACTTTGGGATTCCTCAAACCTTAAACAATGTAGGAAAGGTCTGCTGAAAGACTTTTTATAAAGAATTTCCCTTAAAACCAAGAAACCACGAGCCTTGAACTTGATCTTTTTAGCTAAGGCTTTATCTGAAGGCAAAACTCCATCGGAAATAAACTCATGTATTTCATACCTCCAACGTTTAGATTATATGCCAGATATATTTAAACTTTCTTCAAATTCACCCTTTTTCCCTTGAATAGAACTTATGGAAGGGTATTCTTGCATAAGAATCCATAAGTATGCTTCAGAATAGGCTATGGTGGCTAAGGAATCTGCCATAATATTCTCCAATCTAGGGACATGCTCATATTGGATGCTTTTAAAACTTATGGCGACTTTCCTTAGCACTTCCAGATACTTAATTAACTTATATTTTTTTAGTTTCAGATAACCCTTGAGCTTGATTAATAAGTAATTGTGAGTCACTTACTAACCAAACCCTCTTTGCTCCACATATTTGAGCTAGTCTTAGCCCAACAATGGTCGCTTCATATTCTGATTCGTTACTGGATGACCTGAAAGCAAAACAGCATGATACATGGTATCACCATAAGGGGAATTTAAACAAATTCTAGCCCCACATCCCACCGTACTAGACCCACCGACTGTTCAGATTAGCTACTCTTTCTTAGCCTTGTTTTCATGCTCTTGTTCGTAAGGTCTTTTAGTATGAAATTATACCAAGAAATTAGCTATATCTCGAGCCTTGATCGCGGTTCGATACACAAAGTCAATATCATAGTCTCCACCCTCAACTGACCATTTAGTCATTCTTCATGATATACCAGCTTTTTGTAGAACATTCTTTAAGGGGAAAGATGTTCGAACTGTAATCGAATGCGCTTAAAAGTATGGCCTTATTTTTCTGGCTGCTTTTACTAATACCAAGGCTAATTTTTCTTACTTTAAATACCTCGTTTCTTCTTCCAGCAAACTCTTTCTTACATAATATACCATATGGGGGGATAATAATTCACTTTCCTTACTAAAACAACACTCACAACATAATCAGATACAACCATATACATATAAAGTTTCTCCCATTAGATAGGTTTGAACATCTTGGGTGAAGACAAATGTTTTTGATTTCAAGAAAGGCTTGATCACACTGCGGAGACCAATTGAATTCTTTAACATTCCTCAAAACTTGAAAAAATTGAGCACACTTGTTTGATGATCTTGAAATAAACATATTCAATGCAGTCAACCACCCACCCGGTTAGTCTCTGGACTTCTTTAGTACTTCGAGGAGGATCCATAGCCAACAGAGCGTTTAACTTATCCGGATCAACCTGTATCCCTTTTCAATTATGATATATCCTAGAAATTGCCAGATCGGACCCCAAAACTGCATTTTTCCGGGTTTAACTTCAGGTTGATGGCTTCCAAGTTAGAAAAAATCTTTTGAAGATTGGATATGTGTTCTTCCTCCTCGAGGCTCTTCACCATCATATCATCTATATATACTTTCATGTTTCTGCCAATCTTGCTAGCAAAGGTATTATTTACCAATCTCTGATAAGTAGCTCCAGCATTTTATAACCTAAATGAAATCAATATATAGAAATGAAGCCCTCTGTCTGTGATAAAGGTAGTATGATCTTGATCGTTCAGATCTACCCGTATCTGATTGTACCCTGAAAAGACATCCATGAAAGATAACAACTTGTTCCCTGATGTGGAGTCTACCAACTGATCTATCTGAGGTACTGCAAAATGATCTTTAGGGCATGCTATGTTAAGATAAATGAAATCAATACACATGCGCCATTTCGCGTTCTTTTTATTGACTAAAATGGAGTTAGCTCTCCACAATGGGTATTGAGATTCTTTAATATGACCCATCTTGGTTAACCGATCCACTTCTTGTATTATTACGTCGGCTTTTTCTCTGGAAAATGTCCTCCTTCTCTGAACTACCGGCCCAACATCAGATCAGACTGACAATTTGTGGCAGATTACTTTGGCAGGTACCCCAGTTACATCATCATTGTACCATGCAAACACATGTAGATTGGTAAATAATAAAGACAATAACTTTTGCTTCAAACTGAATATCAATTTAGTGTTGATCTTAATACTTTTTCCTTCTGCCAGGTAATGGGTTTCAACTTCTTCTATGGGTATTATGACACTAGGAGCCTTCCTTGGATCATCTATTTCATTCTCATCGGTTGAATGCACCAGTAGTTGATATTCCTTGTTAGCCTTGACTGCCTCTAATGAATTTGAGAGAAGAGCTGTTACAAAGAATTCTCTAGCCACTTTCTGATTGTTTCGGACAACACCCACCTGTGCACCCATAACACATTTTAAACATTGATGGATAGTATAGGCCATAACATACATCCTAGATAGCCAAGATCTTTTTAATATATCATTGTAAGATGTTGGGCAGTTAACCACAACAAATAATACCTTTACCGTTTTCCTAAAAGGTTCTCTGCCCAATAGTACTTCCTCTTCAAACTCACCAATGACATCTGCCCAACTCTCAGTAAACCCCATAATAGATCTGTTCGAACGTTGAATAACCGAGGGATTTTATATCTGCCTATAAGTATTCAGAAATAAAACGTTTACTAATGTCAATCAAGATTTGACGTATGTCATTACGCCCAATTGATGCCCCTATCATCACAACATCTTCGTGTGGCCCCACAATATCTCTTAAGTCGTCTTCATCAAAGACTATGAAAGGAGCTGAGGTTTGGTACAAATGTGTGGATATTTTCCCTTCCAATTGAGAAGTCAAGCTGTTGACATACCTTTTCTTGAACAACTTGAGGGTGCTGTTATGATATATAAAAAAATTCACCAGATCAGAAACTGTCACAGATTTATCCACTATCACCCCACCTGATTCCGATCTGGGTCAGGATCAAGATATTTAATATCACATCAAATCTTTGAATAATAACCATGGTATCTTTCTGTCTCGATGTCTCTGGAATTTTTACAGAAGTTGTCCGATGAGTATTGGCATTGGACAATGTATTATCGAGTCTGCTGCCCCCTTGTTTTTAAAACAAAAAACGCCTAATTTTCCTCTTTCAATGTGATTTTGCACCTATTGCTTTAGTTCTATACAATCATGCGTGTCATGACCCACATTATTATGATATTTGTAAAAATGGGTACTTGGGGTCTCTCTAGGGGATTGCAGTGGGGTTGGCCTTCTAAAGCGCACATCATTTTTAGTACTGTCATAAATTTTTGCTACATTTTCTCCAAATTCAGCAAACTATTCAGACTGAACCGAGGGACCTCTTTTACTTCTGAGTTGTTGGTTTTGATTGGACCGAATCTACTTGGGCCGATGTGATCCCTGTCTCGTTTCCTTTGGTTTGTAACCAGATTGAGTTGTTCTTTGTGGAACTGGCACTGTAGTTGTGGATTTTTTCTGACAAGGCACTTTAGAGTTTTTAGTTTCTTTAACAGTAATCTGTTTTCCAACTTGATTCAACAACCTCCCAAAAGTCATTGTTTTTTTTCCGGGTCACTGAGTCGGCCAAATTACCCGGATTCAACTCTTGTCTTAAAGAGGCAATTGCTATTTGTTCAAAATAATCAGCTAGCCCATTTTTTGTGTTCACAAACCTAGTAATATACTCCTTCAAATATTTGTTCGGCTCTTGGGAACAATGAATAATCGTATCACCATTCCCCTTAAGCTTCTTACATCCTACAAATTGCCTCCGGAATGCTATCCAGAGTATGTCAAAATTCTTTATTAGGCCCATGGGAGAAGTCTGTTGTAACACTTAAGGGCACTTCCTTTAAAGGTTTGTGAGAATGCTCGACATATCAGCTTGTCATCATCATCAAAATTCATCATTTTTTAAAAAAGTTCTCAAGATGATTGTCCGGATCTTTGCTTCCATCATACTTCTTCATTTTGGAACTGTGAAATCGCTTGGAAAGATGTTCGAAGAGGATTTTTGAAGACAATGGTGATTGTATCCAATTTGGACTACGACTAAATACGGTATCTTCATTAGGAGTAGCAAAAATACTTGGTTCGGATTGAAAGGGAACTGGATCGATCAACAAACTATCAATGTGGTGATCGGCTGAACCCTTTATTTTTCCCTGATACTTTTTAATTATGCCATATATATCCCTTTTTCTTGAATGTTTATTGGACAATCTTAACTTCTTCTTTAGATGTCTTTCATCACTGTTGGATGAAAATGATTCTTCACGGTTTGAATCTTTCGATGAACTATTGGAAGACTCTGATGTCGTGCTCACAACTCGTTTAGACCGATGTGTTTTCTTAGAGCTACATTACTCTTTATGGACTGCTCATTTTCACCAGGATTATCAGTAAGGTGAAGTACAGATGCTCCAGACTTTTCTTTTACTTCTTTTCAGCTTATTTCTGAGCTCTTACAGCCTCTATTTCAGCCCTTAACGGATCACGTTCATCCTGCATGAATTGTTTTTCATCACCATCGTGATTAACTTTAGACACAGTAATGTGCTCATTATTCTCTCTTACACCTTCCACCTCTAGGGGTAAAATATCTTGTAAATTAGGATCCATCTGAACTGCTTTATATACTGGTTTTTGATAAGGGCATAAAATACCAAGTGTAACTGAGGGCTTAAATTGTAATATAATCGAATGTAGGGGCTTAATTATAAAGTAAGAAATAAGTGACATAAGTAAAAATGAAGGGGGTAACATGCAATTAGAATAAGTTTGGCATGTGACCATGGGCCCCACATTTGTCAATATATAAAGAAAGATTTTATCCCCCAAAAAGGGGACCTTCTAATGATTAGTACTTGATTTTGTCTACTTTCTCTCTCTATACTTTTTGTACTTGCTAGCCTAACACCACTTACACGTGTCCCGATAAACCACCCTAAATATTCTAACTCACATCAGTTTTGATTCTGAAATTCAAACACGTCGCATCCTACTGTGATCGCCAATTTGGTGTGGATGATTTATAGTCAGATGGTATTTTGGGTAGTTTGGCAATTTAATATTAACTTTTAAGTAGTAGGTAGAGAGATAAGAGAGGTGTGTGCTTGTATTTAATATCATTAGAAAAAATTCTAACCTATTAAATGAGGTTGGTTGGGGTATTTATACTGGTTTTGTGACCCATGGGCCGTTTGGGTCAGACTTTGGATCTGTATCAAGCTTTAAAGTCCAAAACCAAAGACGGGTTAACATTCAACACATAGTTAAGTCATGGTCCACTTAGGTTTACTATTCATGAAAAAGTCTAATGTGGATGATACCGAACTACCTTTTTGGATTAGGCAGAAGGGAACTTCTAATAATATCCGACTCTATCAGATATCTTTTTGATTTTTTTCATAGGAACTTTTAAACCAAGACATGTTCTATCATGATTATAAAAGAGTTGAAGAAACACACTCCCAATATTGTCGGAGGTAGCTTCATCTCCACTTTTAGTTAACATTGATTTTTCCATCCGTTTTTATGGTGATTTTGTAGATAAACCAAAAACCAACTAGTAAAAAATTAACTATGAATAGATATTGAAAATCTGAAAACCAAACCGAGTAAGCAGCGATGTGTAAACCTAGAAAACGACTTATATTTTCTTCATCATAAACCTTCGTGGAAGAGTTGTTGGTGTTAATTTGAATTTGCAAAGAAATAATATCTTTATATGGAAAAAATATGTTGGAGAATAAGACAAAAATAAGAATAAATAGATTTAATCTTACGTGTAATCATCCAACGTCTTTCTATTTAGCCATATTCCCGGTTGGGATTTTGATACTCTTAGTTCCCGGTTACATAAATAAAAGAATATTTCCAGTCATGAATAGATGAAGGAAGATTGGAAATTTTATCCTTATTTTTAATACTTTTAAAGTAAAAAATTGTTTGCATATTTTGAAATATCCACATTAGTTAAAAAAATATGAAAGATCAATTGGTATTTTTTCGGATTCTTGAACTAAAAAGTACACTAAGTATGGTACGCATGTATTGACAACTGGTTGAGTTAGAAAAATACGGATATGCCTAAAGAACTCCTGAATAAATTAGAAAATGGGTAATCGAAGTTTTCATTGGAATGCAAAAGTGAAAAAACATGTTTGTCAACTTTACCTTGATGTGGTCGTTCCCTAAGATTAAAGAGACGAGAAACGACATCATTAGGAAAACCATAAATATTTCTTTAATTTTGTTGTTACTCTCGAGACATGATTTTATAAGTAATTGTTTCAAAATACTTATTCAAAAACTCACGGTTTTCAAGTACATTTGCATGAATGAGCTCATTCATAGCTATTATTGGTAAACGTGTTTTCCTTTTCGAGCCATTATTTTATAAAAAGAAAAAATGTTATCAATAGGGTTTCTAAGTAAAGTAAGATTTATTTTTTATAATTGGTTGTTTGGAATAGAAAAGTAGAATCAATATGCTAAGTTTAACAAATATTTGTTTTTTTGTAAAATTAAGGTTTTTATTTATTTTCGTAATCATCTAACATGTATTATCTAGTTGTTTTTATTGAATAATCACCCATTATAAAAAAGTAAGTATTTAAATTACCTAATTAGGATAAAATTTATTGAAGCTTCAGTGAAAAAAGTGCATAAAATTGACTAGTTGAAAGGAAGAAGAAAGTAAGATATTTATCTTAGTTTAAATAATGCAGGCGATGAAAAATATGAGCCGTAGTATCAAAGAAAATCAACGGTTAGAGTAAAGATTTTCCATATATAATAATGTATAAAAATAAAATAATTATATTAGTTTCGAAAGACGTGTCAGAGTTCACAAAATTCAAGCGCATAAGTGTTTATACGTGATAGAATAAATATGAGGAGTCAAATTTTATTTTAAGGACCATGCGGATTATTAATAAGGATTTATTCCTTAGATTAGTACATATTCCTTACAATGAAGAGGTAAATCCATATTAAAGACTAATAAAGAGGATAAAATCCACATAACAACGAATATGTTATACGAAGGTCACCAAGAGAATTTAGATCAATGACATACAGAAATTGTTAGACGAGGGTCACCAAGAAAATTCTAGATGAGGGACATACAAAAATGGATTGATGAAGGTCACCAAGAAAATTTTAAACAAAAGACACAACAATGTGGTTAGACGAGGATCATGAAGAAGTTTTTAGACGAAAATCATAAAAGGTGGTTAGACGAGAGTCATCAAGAAAACATTAGAAGATTGTCACAACGAAGTGGTTAAACGAGGGGCATACAGACGGATTTAGATGAGGGTCATAAAGAATTAGTTAGACGAGAGACATATAATAACGATTAAACGATGATCATCTAAAAAAAACTTTATACGAGGACCACAAAGAAGTGGTTAGACCAAAAACGGGTAAAAACAATTAGACGAGGGTCATCGAAAATACTTTAAACGAGAGCTACAAATAAAATTTTAGATGAAGTTACTAAAAAAATTGTTTAAACAATTACCACTAACGATATGTATCGTCATTCAATAAGTTATCAAGATAGTTTGTTTTAAGCCGGTGTAGCACATATAAAATAATGATAAGAAAAATGGAAATTATAAGGTGTATAAATAAAAACTTAAGTCTTTATATTAAAATTATAGACTCAATCTTAAAAATTGTTCTCATTAATATATTAATGTTTATTAACGAACATTTATCTTAACATAAATCATTCGGCGTTTATTTTATGTTCGGTGTTTATTTATTTATTTTGCGAGACGTTCTTTTGCTTTATTTTTTAATGGGTAAGTTTATATTCTCTTTTGATTTTTCTTTAACGGTGAACAAAATAAATATTTGAGTTAGATGGTGTCACAAAATACATGGCCACAAAATCGATCTGATTTGATTGACTTTTTTTTTTCTTTTCTTTTTACATGACCAATTTTAATGAATTCAAGCTATACATACCCAAAACTGGTATAAGTTTACCAAATTTTGAGTTTACCCACTATTGGTATAAGTTGATCCAATTTTAGACGAAAATACCATTTTGGGGGTAAATAAGCCTTTTTTTTACTAAATCTCCTCCACCTCATTTTATCTCTAACACTCTATTACTTCTCTCACTTGTCTCTATCATATCTCTTATTCTCTCTAAAAACCTCCAACTTCTCTCTAAGTTTTTTGGCAAAGTAAAATTTCGGCAACTCCTCCTCCTCCTCCTCCTATTCCTTATCCACCACCATCCAAGTAAGTTTTCTAGGTTTTTTTTAATGGTTTTTAGGTTGTAGGATTACAATTTGTGATTTCGCTATGATTATTAGTTAGAATCAAAGATTAGATTTACGGTTGGTACCAAAATTAGATTTAGGGTTAGATATAGGTAGAAAAGATTAGAAATATAGGGTTCTGGAGGCCATTTTCCATCTTGATAGCGGACGAAAAATGTCCGACACCGGTGGGGTGCACCTGACACCAATGGTGCACCATCGATTTGGCATATTGTGCACCAATGATGCACAATATCAGTAGTCATAAGGCGCATATAGCCATCGGTACAAGAACCGCGAGCCAATCGTACCAGGCACCAACCGTTTCCTAATGCACCAACTGGTTACTACTCGATGGCACTGCACAGAAGGCAGAACCTATGGTGCTATTTTTTCCAAAATCTTTTCCATCTTTTTAGTTGCCGCCAAAATTAAATCCCACTCAATTCTTCCCGCCAATCTAAAATTTAACTCTTTTATAAAATGATACTGGCTTGCCTTATTCCTAACACATAATTTCAACTTTTCTCTTACGATTTGCATCAATATGGGGTGGAGCGTGTTTGGCGATGCTCATCTGCTCGAAGCTGCAAAACATGTGAAAGTTTACTCGATTAGATGATAACACCAACGGGTTTTTCGATGAAGTGTTATGTATGATGTATTTCATGTATGACGGCATGTCTACGACTACACAAATGCCTCCCCCACGTAAACGTGAAGATGTAGCGACTAGGTATAGTTATATCACAAATGGACCAATGTTTTTGGTGTTTAACCAGCCACCAGATTTTAGGAATGAAGCATTCGATTCCTTTGGTTTAATAGTCACAAACTATTTGTCTAAAGAAATGATACAATATGTTGAGGATCAAATCATCTTCAAGGAGGAAATACTACATAGTCTTACCGATAATGGAGGCTATGATTTCAATATATTTTGCATTCTATCTTAAGTTATGTAGCGTTGCTTTGTCTTTTATTATGTATTTCAATCACAAGTCATCGTTGTTCATTTTATGATATTATGAGCTTCCGTTTTCATTTAGCAGTTAATGTGCTTATCATTAATATAAAAACAAAACACAACATATTAACTACGAAGAAAACATACTAAGTAAGAACACAACATAACTCATAAAACTAAAGTACGAGAAGTTTGAAGTAATATATAAATAAAGTACTTGGTTTGGTTTATTTTAGGTTGAGGGTAATTTTGTAAAGTATTTTGTGAAGTTTTTTGAGTATTAAGTGTTTGGTGTATAAATTAGTGAGATAATTGAGTAGCGTGGTCGTATTAAATGTTCATTATCCTTATTAATGAGAGTGGTTGGGGTATTTATACTCTTAGTTAAGGACCCATGGGCTTACAGGTCAAGTTACGAAACCGGGTCAAGTTTAAGGACCCATTAATCTTTTAAGTAGATTAACAAATAGTTTAGTCAAAATGTGTTTTACTTTTGTCCTGTCCGGATTATTTAGTGTCGTGTCATTATCCGAATTAACCTTGTCCAAATTATGCAGTGGGCTGTGTCTGAATATTCCCAACTCATCAGTAGCCCATTTTTAGGCATTGCCAAATATCTTTGGTAGGGCTAAAAAGTCCATTAAGCCAGTAATGACTATGTCTTATCTGCCTGTGCGGTCCGTACTAGGAAGTTTACTTTCATCATTTAACTCAGTTCGAAGTCTGTCAGAACTGATTTCTCTTTCCAAAATTCTAAGAGTTTTCTTCTTGGATTGTGGGACATGTGTCAATATTTGGTTCGACCTACCAGCCGTTATTCTTCCTAGACCGGCGCACCCACTAACTCTAGAAAGTTACCTAGGCATTTGATCCCTCACACATTTGCGCAACCTTTAATCATTACAAAACCCTCTTCAACTTCTCCTAGGTAACAATTACTTTTTTACTGTTATATAAATTCTCTTTCACTATTTCATTGTCTTTATCATTCAAAGCTTTTCTAGAGAGATTTACATCCTTACTTTCAACTCGTGTTTGAGAGTTTTTATGTTCACAGCCAGAAACGCACTAGTTAAAGTTCACAGCTTGAAACGCACTAGTTAAAGGCGACTGGTTAAATCTATCAGAGTTAGAAAGAGCGAAAAAGGTAGAAAGAGAGAAACGTATTGGTACCGGCCTCTTAATTTCTCCAAGTGAGAAATTCAGTGAACCGACTTAGGAAGCTGATCAAGGGTCATCTTCATCTAAAAACCCTAGGCCTAGACAGCTATTCAAACCAAATATTTCATCCCTTCCCTTATGCTCTTCTGCTCAAGAGTCTCAACCTTCTGTTGTTGGAGAAAAAGTTGTTTCAAGTATCAGAAAACCTTCCCCTTCATAGCCATGGGTTATGAGCTTGAGAAGTCTCCAGAGAAGATAACCACTCGTCGGACGACCCGTCTAACTAAAACTCAATCTACAGCTTCACTGCCAAAGCCCTCCGGATCAGAGGCATCTAAAGTAGCCCCAAAGGCTAAGAACTCTGGATCCCAACCTCAACCGGACACCAGGCCTTTAGAGGCAACATGTACTCAACCATCCGAATAGGCTTCAGTACCATAAACTGACCCCCATCCATCCAAGGTAACTGATAAACCTTCCACAGTGATGGAAGAAGTAATAGAAGATGGTATTGAATAGGCTCCCTTTGAAACCGAGGCATTAGGTCAAACGGAGGATGCTGCTTCTGACAAGAAGGGAAAAAGTAAGGTTAAGGTCTGTTTGACTCATCCAGAGCTTCCCGAGTGCCTAAAGGGAAAGGCAGGCCCTTGCTTCAAACACGTTAGTGTCAAATACCTGTTGGCTCTACAAAATATAAACTACAACTACACCCACACTACTGAGTTGGGCCGGATCCGGACAAAATGGGGGATTCCGGAGTCAGTGAAGGTAAGGATACCTATCACTCCAGAGACTCCTATGAACTGCAAGCTTAACGAGGTGGTGATTTTCACCGAAGTGCTAAACTGGGGACTTCGGTTTCCATTGGACCTAGAAATTGTCAGGTACTTCCACATAGTTAAACTCTGCCCTAGTCAACTAAGACCCAATGCCTGGTATTCTCTCATCCCTTGCATAATGACATCAAGGTTGTCAAAAATCCCACTCCCAATGGATCAGTTTGCTATTGTGGCAAGCTTATGCAAGAATCATCAGATTTCATTCTACCATCATAATATGGGGAACAACTTCAAAATGGTAGATAACTTGCTGGAGTCTGAAAAAAACTGGATGACACAGTTTCTGTTTATCAATGGGACATAGGAGAACGTTAGGAAGATCAAGGCCAACACTAATCCTAGCATGCTGACTAGCAGGTGGAAACGTACTGGTGAGTTTCTTTCATATATATTTTTCTTATGCTTTTCTCCTTTTTAAATTACAAGTGTTCTCATACTAATTAATTTATTACTCATTTTTCAATGCTGCCGAAGGAGTTCACCGAACATCTAGAGGAGGGGCAAAAAACCTGTGCAAAACATGGGCTGCGGAGTATTGGGGGAATGTCTTCCACAACCGCTTCACCTCGGGCAATCTTCTGAGGTCCCATCTTTGGAACACCACAGGCCGGAGGGACCTCTCATGGGAAGAACTACCTACACTGCCTTCTCCTGGTGTAATTATCAAACAAACAGAGGGCAATGATGGAAAATTGTTCTTACCTTCCAAAGCAAAAGCTCCCAGCAAGATGGAGAATAAAAAGAAGAAAACTGCAACAGAGCTGGTTCAAGCAGCCACAGAGAGGACTGGTTCGGGGAACTAAGGGGGAATTGATGTTGTCCTGCTCAAAGTAGTAGAGGCTGAAACAGTAAGGGAGGCGGGAGAGTTGCATAACCCACCAAAGCCTCCCAAGAAGGATAGGAAAAGAAGGTCCACTAGTGATGAGAAAGCTTATAAGAATAAGAAAGTCATATTGGGAGAAGAAATAATTCTTCATCCTTCAAAGACTCTGCCTCCACCAGCCCCTATTGATCCCACCTTACAAGAGAAAATCCCAACAGGTTTACAGTCCGGAGAGGTTGCTGGGGAAGGGAATGAAGAAGTGGACATCAGTGCCCTTCATGACATTGATTTATACTTCAATGATTCTGAGAAAAATGATTTTACAGGTACCTACCGCCCATCCAGCTCCGCCAATATGGTGACCTTCAATGGTAAGTATTTCTCCATCTTAGGAGAGAAAGATGTTCTGAGCCATTCCCTCATTGGTTACATCCAGCCAGTACTTGACTTGGAGAGACATGTGAAAAGTCAGACCACTCTTATCAATTCCCTCACCTCTGACAAGGAATCTCTATCAACCAGCCTCATCAATGCTAATCAGAGTATATATGAACTGAAGAATGAGATAAAGACATTGAAGAAAGACAATGAGGAATCGTCAACCAAGTTGACCACCTTGGAGGCTGCCAGAACTGAGCTTCATACTAAATTTTCTGGTTTGGAAAAGGACCTCTCAGCGTTAAAGGAGGACCTGAACACCAAAGATTGTGCCATCCAAACCCTGTCTGATGAGAAGACTAAGTTAGAGGATACTGTGTCGGAGATGGCCAAAGAGAAAGAGGATTTGGTGAAGCAGCATGAGCAAACTATTCAGGCACATATTGATAAATATACCAATGAAGTGATAGATTCCCTAGAGAAAAGATATGATGAAATCAAGTCCGACATGATGCTGCTCTTCCATGAGACTTTTCCGAAGAGGACCCTTGGTCCCTTATGAAAATATTTAGAATATGAAGACATCCCATTTCATACTCTAGCAGATGGTGATAAGCGCAACTACTCAAGCGGAATCGATTCCACTACTGAAGATAAAGAGGGCACTGGTGAGAGTTCGAGTGCCGAATTCAAAAGTCCCAAGAAAGTTGGTGGGGGTGAAGGAACATCCGAAGGGAACAAGCCCTAAGGTTTAATCATATTTTTGTCTTTTTTGAACAGTTAAAGTCCTTGGATGGCCAAAGCATATTTTGTAATGTTATTCGGTCGGAGACCGAATAAGTCTTTCAAATACCTAAACTCCTTGGCCAAGACATGTTTTGTTTTCCTGTTCGGTTAAAATCCGAATAGGTTTAATTTATCAAACCTTCTTTTATTTAACACTTTCTTTCCTTTAAATTTTAATGGCTTGTGTTTAAATAGCCCTTAGTATTTCAGAATTATTACAGTAAGAGTGTTTAATATCTCTGATGACATGTATTTAATGGTCATCACTTAACCAGTTTTATCTGATTTACTAAAGATCAAAAGTGTTGAACCAGTGATTTGTAATTGAATTGAATTGTAGATGTTTTAAGAAGGCATCTCATATTATTGAATAAAAAACCGGACACCTCATTTAAACCTCCCCGCGCCACCAGGGTAGGAAAGAGTAAGCCCCCTAATATTTACATTGATATCTAACAAGTAAATATTTACACATAACTTTTTATTCTAAATATAACCTGAGATGTTCAATATTCTATGGGTGCTTCAAAACTCTCCCTTTTTTGCCATGAAGCCTATATGTCCCATGCTTAAGTTTTTCAGAGACCTTATAGGGGCCTTCCCAGTTCGGAGCCATTTTACCGAACTGCTTCTCCTTGGTGTGTAAGAAAACTTTTCTCAACACTTTATCTCCCAGTTGAAAATATCTTCTCTTGACCTTGGAAGCAAATCTGCTCCTCATCAAGCCTTGGTAGTGAGCTGTTCTTAATTGAGCTTTAACCATTCTTTCTTCTTTTAAGTCCAACTGATTCCTAATTGCTATCTCATTAGCTTGTTCGGAAAATTTATGGACCCTGTATGATGGTATGGTAGCTTCTATGGGGGTAATGGCATCCATCTTGTGTAGCAGCCCGAGGAATAGTTCGGTATGCCCACAACACTTCTTGCAGATATCTTGGTCACTTCCCTACATCTCCTTCTAGATATTTTTTTAATCCGGAAAAAATGGTCCTGTTGGAAACTTCAACCTGGTAGTTTGCTTGTGGATGGAAAGAAGAAGAAAAACAATGCTGAATGCCTCTAAAAGCACAAAAATTCTCCATATCCTTGTCATCAAATTGTGGTCCATTGTCTGTGGTAATCTTTTAAGGAATCCCAAATCTGCAACATATATTGGATATGATAAATTTAATGACAGCCTTCGAAGTGGTTCCTGCCAAAGGAGCTATCTTTATCCATTTCGAGAAGTAATCAATAGTAATTATAATAGTTCTGCACCCTCCGGATGCCATTGACAGAGGCACAACTAAATCCAATCCTCAACGAGCAAAAGGTACTGGCTCAGAAATAGACTTCATAATTACTGCTGGCACTTGAATTTTGTTGTCATACCTTTGACATGGATCACACTTCTTTACCATTTCTTTAGGATCTGCCATGATGGATGGCCAATAGTATCCAACCAACAATACCCTCCGGGTTAGCGCTTTGTACCCACAATGTGCTGATCCTTCTTCATCGTGTAGTTTGGATAAAACGACTTGAGATTCTTCGACCCCCAAACAACGCAGGAGAGGTCTACTGAAATATTATTTATAGAGAACTTACCTTATAACCAAAAAACCACGAGCCTTGTGTTTAATTTTTCTTGCCATAGCTTTATCCGGAGGCAAAACCCCATCAGAAATATATTAAAGAAGGGAAAATCTCCAATCTTTAGGTTGAACCACCTGTATACTCAAGCTTTCCTCCTCTTCATTGTTCTATTTTGATTGTATAGATGGGAATTCTTGTATATGAATGCAAGGATAGGACTCAGAATATGCTATGAATGCCAAGGAATCTGCCAGTGTATTTTCTGATCTAGGAATATGCACATAACAAATACTTTTGAAGTTGGCTGCCACCTCTTTAAGGATGAGTAAGTATTTTATCAGTTGTTTCTTCTTGGCCTAAGATTGACCTTGAACATGATGGATAAGAAGCTGTGAGTCACTCATCAACCTAACTCTTTTAGCCCCACACAGGAAAGCCAATTTAAGACCAACTATAGCCGCTTCATATTCAGACTCATTGTTAGAGGCCATGAATCCAAAGCATATAGCATGGTACCTTTTATCACCATACAGAGAGGTTAGGAAAATTCCAGGTCCACAACCCATTGTTATTGACCCACCATCAGTTTGTACTACTCACTATTTCTTGGTTTTTTCTTCTGAAGTTTGTTTAGAGCTCCTGTTCGAATAGAACTCTACCAGTGAATCAGCAACTGATTGAGCATTGATAGCAGTTTTTTGGGAAAATCAATGTCATAATCACCCAACTCTACTGACCACTTGGTCATCCTGCTTGATATGTCTGCCTCATGAAAAACATTTTTAATAGGAAAGATATCCGGACAATGATGGAATGAGACTGAAAATACAACCTCATTTTTCTTGCTGCAATTATTAAGGCTAGTGCCAACTTTTCAAGCTTCACGTACCTATTCTCAGCATCTATCAAACTTTTGCTGATGTAGTATACTGGGCGAGGATAGTTGTCCATCTCCTTCACCAACACTACGCTTATAGAACTAATTATACGTAGAGTATTTCCCCTTAAATGGGTTTAAAAAGAGTTTTTTGTGAGGATAAGTGTTTCTTTATTTCCATAAAATCTTGACTGCACTACGAAGACCAATTAAAATCTTTAACATTCTTCAAGGTTAGGAAAAAACAGAGCACACTTGTCTGAAGACCTTGAAATGAAATGATTCAAGGCAGCCAACCTTCCAGTGAGTCTCTGTACTTCTTTAATATTCCGAGGAAGATCCATTTCTAGTAGAGCATTAAACTGATCCGGATTCAGTTTCAAATTCACAGTTTCCAAATTAGCAAATGTCTCTTGAAGGTTAATTATGTGCAAATCCTCCTCCAAGCTTTTAACCATCATGTCATCTATGTATACCTCCATATTTCTTCCAATCTGACTAGCGAATGTTTTGTTCACCAGCCTCTGATAAGTACCCCCAACATTTTTTAAGCCAAAAGGCATCACCTTGTAACAATGAAGACCTATGTCTGTGATAAAGGTAGTACGATCTTGGTCCTTCAGATCCATCTGTATCTGGTTGTACCCAGAGAAAGCATCCATGAAGGACAACAACTTATTTCCAGACGTTGAGTCTACCAACTGATCTATTAGGGGGACTGGATAAAGATCGTTCGGGCAAGCCCTATTGAGGTCAGTAAAATCAATACACATACACCATTTCCCGTTTTTTTCTTGACCAACACCGGATTGGCAGTCCATAAAGAATACTAGGATTCCTTTATGTGTCCCATCTTGGTAAGCCGATCAACTTCTTGGACTATTACATCAGCTTTATCCTTAGAAAAAGCTCTAATTTTCTGCACAACAGGTGCAACATCGCTCCAGATTGACAACTTGTGTGAGATAACGCTTGCAGGTACTCCGGTTACATCACTATTGTACCAAGCAAAGATATGCTGATTGTTCAATAAAAAGGACAATAATTTCTTTTTCAACTCTAGCGCCATCTTGAAGCCAATCTTGATACTTCTGCCCTCTGCTAGGGAGTGAATTTTAATCTCTTCAACCGGTATTATAACACTAGGAGCCTCTCTGGGGTCATCAATCTCACCCTCTCCCTCAGAAGGCCCCAATAACTGCTAATATTCATTAATCTGAATTGCTCCCAAAGTTGTAGGAGCAAGTGCAGTTGCATAACATTCCCTTGTTATCTTCTGACTACTTCAGACAGCACCCACTTGCCCTTGAACTGCATACTTCAAACACTGGTGAACTGTTGAGGCCACAACATGCATTCTAGAGAGACAGGACCTCCCAAAGATTGCATTATAGCATGTGGGGCAATCTACCATAACAAATAATACCCTGGCCAATTTTTTAAAAGGCCCATTGCCCAACAACACATCTTCCTCAAACTCCCCGATTACATCCACAGAGTGCCCTGTTTGATTGTTCAATGACAGCTGGATTCTTCATCTGCTTGTAAGAGCTCAAGAAGAGGATGTTTGCCGAACTACTTGTGTCTATCAGAATTCGTCGGATATCGTTGCCTCAATAGATGCTCCTATCACAACAACATCCTCATGAGGCCCAGTGATATTTCTCAAATCATCCTCATCAAAAACTGTAAATGGAAAAGGGGTTTGGCACTAATGAGAAGACATTCCCCATTCCAACTGAGTAGCCAGACTATGTACATGCCTTTTTGTTGATGAAGGAGTGGGTGCTGTCATGGTATATCCTCCAAAGATGGTGAGTGACTCGAAGAAACTGATCAGTCCGGACACCGTCTTGGTCTGCTCTGTTATGACCCCCAATTTATTCCGAGTTGGATCTTGATCCAAATTCTTAGAATCAACATCAAATCTTTCAGGGATCACCATTGCCCCTTCTTGAGCAGATGTTCCCATATTGTTTGTAGGACCTGTTCGAGGAGCATTGTCAGGCCTGTTTCCACTTCTTCTTTTGACATAAGATCCAAGTTTTCCTCTTTCAATAAGATTCTGCACTTCTTATTTCAAGTCTATGCAGTCTTCAGTATTATGGCCTATTCATTATGATATTAGCAAAAGCAAGTATTTCGACTCTCTCTAGGGGACTGCAGTGCTGCTGGTTTCCGGAAATGAACTTCCTCCTTGGTCTTGTCATATATTGTGGCTACATTCTCTTTCAATTTTGCAAACCACTCCGGTTGAACCCAATGACCTCTTTTACTCCTTGAATGCTGGCTCTGAGATTGATTCTGGTTGGATTGAGTTTGTTAGCCCTGTTAGACCATTGTCCGGTCTCCTTAGCCTTATATCTGGACTAGTTTTGAGCTGTTGTGGTGGACCTCACCTGACGGTGCACCCTGGTTTTCTTGGTTTCATCCATATTAATTTACTTTCCCACCTGATTTAATAAGCCACCCCAAGTCATGGCTTTCTTTCCGGTCACCGAATCAGCCAGATTCCCAGGGTTCAACCCTTGTCTCAAAGAAGCAATTGCCATCTGTTCGAAGCAATCTGCTAATCCGTTTTTGGTATTCACGAACCGATTATGTAGTCCTTTAATGACTCATTTGGCTCTTGGGAAAAACCGATAATAATATCTCCATTGCCCTTCACCTCTTTACTTCCCATAAATTGCCTTCGGAAGGCAACCCAGAATGTATCAAAGTTTATGATACACCCTTGGGGTAAGCTGTTGTACCACTTAAGATCACTTCCCGTAAAAGATTGGGAGAAGGCTCTGCACAAAAGTTTGTCATCATCATCGAAATTCATCATGAAGTTCTTGAAATGCTCCAAATGGTTATCCGGATCCTTACTTCCATCATACTTCTCCATTTTGGAGCTGTCAAACCTTTTGGGTAGGTTTCCGGACACTATTTTGGCAGACAAAGGTGACTGTCTCCAATTCCTGTTACGATTGAAGACTGTGTCTTCATTAGGCGTTGCAAAAATACCTTGTTCGGTCTGAAAAGCAAAATGATCGATCAATAACTGATCAGCATGCATGTGGTTGTGAAATGACCCTTTGCCCAGATGCATTTTAAGCCCCCAATACCTATCTTTCTTTCTTGAATATTTTTTAATTAGTTTCTGTTTCTTTCTGGACCTCCCTTTATCACTTCTTGATGATAAATACTCCTCAAGCTCAGCCTCGTTCGAAGAGTTGCTGGAGGACTCAGAATCTAAACTTTCAACCGGCTTAGACCGATGAGTCTTCTTAGAACTGACATGGGTCTTTTTTGAACTCAGATAAGTCTTTGCTGATTGATTATTCTCCCTAGGGTTGTCAGTATGATGAATAGCTGATACCCATGACCTCTCTCTTATACCCTTTTTCTGCTTGTTTTATGGCCATTAACGCTTCTATTTCCGCTCTCAACTTGTCTCACTCCTCGATGGTGTATTCCTTGTTTTCCCCAACTACTTCCACCACAGGTGGTAGAGTTCCCTGCTCGTTTGGATCCATCCAAATTGGTCTTTTCTACTGGTTTTGAATGCAAGATTCAGGCACCCTCGTGCTCCCACTATGGTCGCCAATTCGGTTTGGTTTATTTTGGGCTGTAGGTAATTTTGTAAAGTGTTTTGTGAAGTTTTTTTAATATTAAGTGTTTGGTGTATAAAGTAGTGAGATAATTGAGCAGTCCGGTTGTATTAAATGTTCATTACCCTCATTAATGAGAGTGGGTGTGATATTTATACTCTTAATTAAGGACCCATGGGTTTACGGGTCAAGTTATGAAACCGAGTCAAGTTTAAGGACCAGTTAATCTTTTAAGTAGATTAGCAAATAGCTTAGTTAAAAGGTGTTTTACTTTTGTCTTGTATGAATTATTTAGTGGTGTGTCATTGTTCGAATTACCCCTGTCCGGATTATGCAGTGGGCTGTGTCTGAATATTCCGAACTCATTATTACTAAATAACATTAACCAACTAAACAAACTCATCCAGAAAAGTTCGGCTGCAACTGTGAGATCCCACAAGTGATACAATGTTAACAATGATGAGTCCGGATTTTGTCACCACTTTTGGTAAGATCTGGACATGGGTAATTCGGACACAATCCATCTAACCGGACAAGGACGATTCAGACAACCTCCACTTACTAAACTGTCCGAACAGAACTAAAGTATTAAAAACATAATCACTTTATGATTATACTAATCACTTGTTTACTTAAAAGCTAATGGGTCTTTAAACTCGACCTGAATCCATAAAAACACAACCCGAAAGCCCATATGGCCCAAAAGAAAAAGGGTATAAATACCCAACCACCTACATTAAATGAGGATAATGAAAATTAAATACAACACGACAGCTCTATTCTCCCTCTACATTCTACCCAAACATTAAATACTCTAAAAATTCCACAAAACTCTAAAAAAGTTACAAAATTTCCCTCAAACAAAAATAAACCACACCAAAATTGGCGACCACAGTGGGAGCACGACGGTGCCTGAATCTAACATTCATAACCATCAGAAAAAACCAGTCCGAATGAATTATGGACACATCGGAAGTACCACCAGTTTTGCTTGAAGTGGTGGGAGAAAATGATGAGTACACCATCGAGGAGCGTGATATGTTAAAAGTTGAAATAGAAGCTCTAAGGGCTGAGAGGGCAAAGATGGGTTTAAAAGAGAAATCCAAGGCGTCAGTTGCTCACCATACTGACAACCCTAGAGAGCATGAGCCTTCGAAGATCCATGTGAGTACAAAGAAGACTCATGCTAGCTCCAAAAAGTCTCACCGGTCCAAGCCGGTGGAGAGCTCTGATTCAGACTCAGAATCTTCCAGTAGCACCTCGGGCGAAGATGGGGTTGAGGACTCCTTGTCATACAGCAGTGATGAGGGCCGATCTAAAAAGAAACAAAATTTGGTTAAGAAATATTCAAGAAAAAGGGATATGCATGGAAAGTTAAAGAAGCATATAGGCAAAGGATCGTCTCATAGCCGGAGACACATAGACCGGATGCTGGTGGATCCTTTTGCCTTCCATGATGAGCCAAGTATCTTTGCAACTCCTAATGATGATACCGTTTTCAGTCGTGGTCGGAATTGGAGACAATCTCCATTGTTGTCCAAGATCCTGTCCGGGAACCTTCCTAAGAGATTTGATAGCACGATGGCAGTAAAGACCCGGACAACCACTTGGAACAGTTTAAAAATTTCATGATGAATTTTGATGATGACGACAAGTTGCTTTGTAGAGCATTCTCCCAATCCTTTACGGGGAGTGCCCTGAAGTGGTATAACAGCCTACCATAGGGATGCATCAGAAATTTCGATACCTTTTGGGTGGCCTTCCGGAGGCAGTTTGTTGGAAGCAAGGAGGTGAAGGGAAATGGAGACACAATCATCCATTGTGCCCAAGAACCGAACGAATCTCTAAAAGAATACATAAGTCGCTTTGTAAACACCAAAAATGGGTTGGCTGATTGCTTTGAACAAGTAGCAATAGCTTTTCTGAGGCAAGGCTTAAACCCTGGAAATTTGGCTGATTCAGTGACCAGAAAAAAGGCCATGACATGGGGAGGTCTACTGAATCAGGTTGGAAAGCAAATTAACATGGATGAAACAAAAAAAACTAGGGTGCACATGCAAGTGAGGTCTGCTCCGGCTGCACCAAACCCAAACCAAAATCAGTCCGGGAACAAGACAAGAGAGGTCGGGCAGGGTCATAATAGAGCCAAAGCTCAGTCTCAGCCAGCAGCGCCAGCCCAGAGTCAGCAATCAAGAAATAAACGAGGGCCTTGGGTTCAACCGGAGTGGTTTGCTGAGTTGAAAGAAAATATAGCCGCCATCTATGACAAAACAAAAGAAGAAGTACACTATATAAGGTCGGTTGCGTTACAATCTCCTAGGGAGAGTCGTAACAATTGTTTCTGTCAGTATCATAATGATACTGGCCATACCACCGAGGATTGTATTGCTTTAAAACAAGAAGTCTAGAATTTAATTGAAAGAGGAAAGTTGGGAGCATATGTTAAAAGAAGAGGAGGAAATAGGCCTGATAACGCTCATCGGGCTGGTCCAAACAATGCAGGCACATCAGCTCCGGAGGGAGCTATGGTGATAATCGAGAGATTCAAGGTTGAGTCAGAGTACTTGGACCCTAAACCAACTCGAAATAGAGTGGGTGCCATTTAGGAACGTTGCAAGACGGTGTCTGGGCCTATTAACTTTTTTGAATCACTCACAATTTTCGGAGGGGATACTATGACAGCACCCATTGCTTCTTCGAGAAAGAGGCATGTTCATACTTTAGCTACCCAACTGGAGGGAGGCATGACTTCCTATCAATCGCAGATTCTATTTCCCTTCATTGTTTTTGATGAGGATGACTTGAGGGATATAGTTGGTCCTCATGAAGATGCTGTTGTCATAGGAGCATCCATCGGGGGTAATGACATAAGGCGAATTTTGGTGGACATTGGGAGTTCAGCCAATATCCTCTTTTTAACTTCCTACAAAAAGATGAAAAATCCAGCAGTAATTCAGCGTTCGAACAGGTCAATTGTGGGTTTCACTGGAAGCTCAGCAGATGTGATCGGGGAGTTCGAGGAGGAAGTTTTGTTGGGCAAAGGCCCTTTTAAGAAAATGGTTAGAATATTGTTCGTTGTGGTGGATTGTCCCACTTGTTATAATGCTATTTTGGGGAGATCTTGGCTCTCTAGGATGCATGCGGTGGCTTCAACAGTCCATCAATGTCTTAAATATGATGTGCAAGGGCAAGTGGGAGTTGTTTGGAGCAGCCAAAAGATGACCAGAGAGTGTTATGCAACAACACTGGCCCCCCGGATGTTGGGGGCAGTTCGGATTAACGAAGAATATCAATTTGAGGGGCTTTCTGGGGGCGAGGGTGAGATTGATGACCCCAGAAGACCCTTGGAGTTTTAATACCAATTGAAGAAGTTGAAACACATTCTTTGGAAGAGGGAAAAAATGTTAAGATAGGGTCCAAAATGACATCAGAATTGAAGGATAAAATGTTGAAGTTTCTAAAAGACCATCAACATGTTTTTGCTTGGTGCAATGCTGATGTTACCGGGGTACCAGCAGATATTATATCACATCAATTGTCCATCCGAAGAGACATAACACCTGTGGTACAGAAGAGAAGAGATTTTTCTAAGGAAAAGGTTGATGTCATAGTTCAAGAGGTCGACAGACTTACTAAAATGGGGCATATAAAAAAGTCTCAGTATCCTTTATGGACAGCCAATCCAGTATTGGTAAAAAAGAAAAATGGCAAGTGGCGTATGTGTATCGATTTTACAGATCTCAACAGAGCTTGCCCAAAGGATTTATACCCAGTTCCCCGGATTGATCAGTTAGTGGATTCCACATATGGGAACAAGCTGCTGTCTTTTATGGATGCCTTCTCCGGGTACAACCAGATTCAAGTAGATCCGAAGGATCAAGAGCATACTACGTTTATCACTGATAGGGGCCTTCATTGTTACAAAGTGATGCCGTTTGGGTTAAAAAATGTTGGGGCTACTTATCAGAGGTTGGTAAACAAAGCTTTTGCTGATCAAATTGGAAGGAACATGGAAGTATACATCGACGACATGATGGTAAAAAGCGTGGACGAAGAGCTGCACTTGACAGATCTCCAAGAAACTTTTGCTAACTTATTAAAAGTAAATTTAAAACTAAACCCGGAAAAGTGTGTGTTTGGAGTACAGTCCGGAAAATTCTTGGGGTATGTAATAAATGAGCAAGGGATACAGCCTCATCCGGACCAGCTTAATGCTTTATTCCAAATGGAGCCTCCTTGAAATATTAAGGAAGTACAACGATTTAATGGGAGGCTGGCTGCGTTAAATCGATTAATTTCAAGGTCTCCGGACAGATGTGCCTCGTTTTTTCAAACTTTAAAAAGTGCAAAGGGATTCGACTGGTCTTCACAGTGTGATGAGGCCTTCAATGAAATAAAAAACATCTCTCATCTCCCAAGACTTTATTTAAACCTGTTGACGGAGAGACTCTTTTCATATACTTGGCAGTTTCTAATTCTGCCATAAGTGTCGTATTGGTGAGAGAGGTGGATAATTATCCCCGTCCGGTGTATTACATCAGCAAGAGCTTGATAGATGTAGAAAAACGCTATCTAAAACTTGAAAAATTGGCATAAGCCCTGGTGATTGCTGCAAGGAAGATGGGGCCTTATTTTCAGGCTCATCCTATTATTGTCCGAACATCCTATCCCATGAAAAATGTTCTTCAAATGGCAGACATTTTGAGTAGGATGACTAAGTGGTCTTTGGAATTGGGAGACTTCGATATTGATTTTTCTCCTCGAACAGCAATCAAAGCCCAAGCGGTGGCAGATTTCTTAGTTGAATTTCACTTAGACAGGGATACTAAGCAAACAAAAGATGTGAAAGACAAAAAAGTCTGGGTTGTCCGGACTGATGGTGGATCAAGTACCATGGGATGTGGTGCTGGAGTGTGCTTGACCTCTCCGTATGGTGATAGAATGTACCAAGCTATATGTTTCGCTTTTAGGGCTTCTAATAATGAGTCCGAATATGAAGCTGCTATAGCTGGTTTAAAGTTAGCTCTTATTTGTGGAGCCAAAAGGGTCAAGTTTGGTGAGGTTTATTTTCGTCTGAGGGTAAGTTTGTAATTTTTGTTTAGAGTTTTGTGGAAGTTTGTAAGTATTTAATGTTTGAGTAGAGAGTAGAGGGAGAATTAAGCAGTCTGGTTGTATTTAATTTTCATTACCCTCATTTAATGTTGGTGGTTGAGTATTTATACCCTTACATTTGGGCCTTATGGGCTTTCGGGTCATGTTTAATGGACCCGGGTCAAGTTTAAGGACCCATGAGCTCTTAGTAGGAGAGCAGGCAGCTTAGTCAAGAAGTGATTAGGTTTTTAAGTACTTTAGTTCTAGTTCGAACAATCCAATTGATGAGGTGTTCGAACTGCCCTGTCCGGTTAGGTGGTCTCTGTCCGAACTGTCCCTGTCCGAAGAGGTAACAGAATCTGGACTCATCAGTAGCCCCTTTTTTAGATGTTTGTTCAAAAACCTTTATCAAAATCTGAAAACAGTCCGTTATCAGTAGCAGTTTCATCCGGACAGGTCTTTCGAATTGTGTTATGGTTTTATCCGGACTGAAAAAAGTTCTTTGAATCTAAACGGTTTTTTGCCAAAGTTCATGGGACACGTGTCTCTCTTTGGTTTGTTGCTTTAGCCGTTTTTTCACCTTGAATTTCGCACCCACATTCTCTGAAAAGCAACCTCTTCATTAATGAAGGTGACATCAGCGCCGCCTCTTAATCATTGCTAATACTTTCGAATTCTCCTAAGAATCAAGATTTCTTTTTGAGGTTTACTATAAATTAAGATACTTTTCCACTGTTTTACTATTACTTTCATTTTCACGTTGCTAATTTTTAGAGCTTTCTATCTCAAACACAAGTTATTTACCTTGGTTGTTTATGTTCACGGCTAGGAACGCTTTAATCAAAGGTGGGTGGCTCAATCTATCTGAATTAGAAAAAGCACAAAAAGTCGAAAGGGAAAGGCGCATCGCAGCAGGCTTACCCACTTCCCCCATCGACAAACCAGCAATCTCATCTACAGAGCCTGACCAGGGTTCTTCCTCCATAAAGAGTGTCAAGCCGAAGAGATTGTTTCAAACCAGTCTTTCCCCTATTATCTCAGGTTCTTCAGTTCAAGAGTCAGAACCCACTGTTGAACCAGGTTTAACAGTTACCAGTTTTAAAAACCTTCCCCATTCTTAGCCATGGGGTCAGACGCTCATACTTCTCCTAACAAGCTGGTTGATCGAAGAAAAGGCCGGCTTGTCAAAGGGCAGGCTTCCAAAGGCACCCCTTAAAAATCGGGCGCCAAGGGCAGCAGTGCAGGGTCATAAACACCCATAAAGGTACCCAAGGACAGGTTGTCCGGTCCGGAGGCTACTGGTTCGAGTCCCCGAAGAGAAACGTCCACATCAGAGCCCCAGCCGGAGACTAGACTCCAAGAGAGTACTGAAGCTCATTAGTCCGGAAGTCAGGCTGAACCAACTCCAAACCCCCCCCCCCCCTCACAACGACAACTGAAAACCCTTCCTCAATAATGGAGGAAATAATGGATGACTCTATCGAAGAGGCTCCATTCGAGTCCAAACCTTCCGGATAGACTAGTGGTGTTGTTGCTGCCCAGAAGGATAAGGGCAAGGAAAAGCTATGCTTAAGGCATCCGGATCTGCGGGAGTGCCTCGAAGGAAAAGTGGGACCTTGTTTTCACAAGGTAAACGTTAAATAACTTCTTGCTTTACAAAAAATAAACTATGCCTTCATCCATACAGCTGAGTTGGGCCGGATGCGTACGAAGTGGGGAATTCCGGAGAACGTGAAGATAAGAATCCCCATAGACCCCGAAACCCCAATAGATTGTAAACTCAATGAAATAGTCATTTTTACTGAGCTGCTTAACTGGGGTCTAAGGTTTCCCTTAGATCCGGAGATAGTTAGGTATTTCCACCTTATCAAGCTTTGCCCTAGTTAACTGAGCCCCAACGCCTGGTACACACTTATGGCCTGCATTATGGCCTCCAGGCTCTCCGGGATTCCTCTACCAATGAAGGAGTTTTCAGCTGTAGCCAGTCTCTGTAGAAACCACCACATTCCCTTTTATCACTTCAACATGGGTGATGATTATAAAGCAGTGGACGATCTGCTTGAGTCGGAGAGAAATTGGAGGACTCAATTCCTGTTCATAAGTGGTGCTTGGGAGAACGGGAGGAAAATCAAAGCCGGAGTCAATCCAAGTCTCCTCACCAGCAGATGGAGGAGTGATCGTAAGGCTCCTACTTTATATTCTTTTTTTTATACTTTTATCGAATTTGCTTAAACTGATTGGCCTTGTCTTTTTCTTAGCAGTGCTGCCCAAAGACTTTAGTGACTACCTAAAGGCTGGACAGATTACTTGCACCAAGATTAACACTTAGGCTGCTGAAAAATGGGGAAACTGGTTTCACGATGCTTTCATAGGAGGCAACTTTGCAAGGTCTCACCTCTGGAACACTACTGTCCGGAGGGACTTGACCTGGGAAGAACTCACCACTCCACCCCTCCGGATGTAGTCCTCAAGAGAACACACGAACCGGATGGGTCACTTTACTTGCCAGGTCGGGCCAAGGCCCTGAGTAAAATGAAAGGCAAGAAGGTTGAAGGTGAAGCTAACCCTGCTGAGGTGGAGGAGGCTGCTCCGACAAATCCATAGGGGCTAGCCCCAAGTCAGATCGATGCTGCTCTCTTAGAAGTGGTGGAGTAGGAGAGTGTTAGGGAAGAGTTTCAATCCCCAAAACCCCCGAGGGCTCCCAAGAGAGACCGAAAACAGGGAGCAGAAAGCAAGGACAAGGAGGTTAAGAAAAAAAAGACCTCCAGGGGTGATGAACTTTCTCTTCGGCCTCCAGAGACTCTCCCCCCTGTAGATCCTACTGATCCAACACGAGCAGAGGAGATCCCTGGTGATTTTCAAACCGACGAGGTCGGAGGAGGATACCTTAGCATTGATGGGTTTGACATCACCGGGCTTGATGGACTTGGTGACTATTTTCCCAACCTCCCCAGAGACGATTTTGCTAGGCCTTACCTCCCTCCGAGTACTTCGAACACCGTCACTTTTAATGGTAAGACTTTTACTGTTTCAAGTGAAAGGGATATTATAGCTCACTCCATATTAACTAATGTTCAACCAGTACTTGTTTTGGAGAAACAAGTTCGAAGTCAGGCAGCTCCTATCAAAGATCTCAAATCTGACAGAGAGACTGTCCGATGATCTTCTTACTGCCACTCAACATGTTGACATTCTGAAGGGAGAAAACGAGGAGCTAAAGAAGAGCCAAGAGGGGTGGATCACAAAGGTTGCCACTTCAGAAGACACTATCAAAGAGCTCCGGGAGAAGCTGTCCGGATTGGAGAAAGATCTCACCTCTTCGAAAGAGGAGGCAAAGGACAAGGATCAAGTCATTCACAACTTGACAAGTGACAAAATTGCGCTCGAGAATACAATGTCCAAGGCCACAGAGGAGAAAGCTGATCTGTTAAGAGAGCAGGAGGCCAAAATTCAGGCCAAGATCGATGCTTATGCCAATAACGTAATAGACACTCAAGAGCAAATGTATGCCAAGGTGAAATCGGACATGGTCTTGCTCTTTCATGAGAAGTTCTCGAAGAGGAACCTGGGAGATTTGTGGCTTCATGTAGAGTACGAAGACCTCCCCTTCCACACCATGGCTGATGGAGATTTGCATGATTATTCCAGTGCTTCCTCCTCTGACGAAGAAGAAAACACTGGGGAGGGTCCTCACGAAGAGAAAGACGATCCCAAGAAGAAAAAGAAGACAAACTAAAGTCCTTGGAAGGCCAAGGCATATTTGTTATTGTGTCCGGCATTTGACCGGATAGATCTTTTGTTTTGTTTGACAATTTAAAAGTCCTTGGAAGGCCAAGGCACTTAGGTTATTTCAATGAATATCTTTGTTTTGCACAACTTTTGCATCCTTTCATAGTTTGTTTCAATTTTGTTGGCTAGTGTTTAGATAGCCTTTAGTTATTTCATAAGCATTCTAAAGTGAGAGTGTTTAAATTCTCTGATGACAAATGTTTAAGTAGTCATCTTCATTTCAATCCGGATGGTGTGACAAAAAACAAAGTAAGAACACTTCGAATTTTTTAAGAAGGCATCTAGTTTTATAAAAAGCCCAGACACCCCGCGCCACCAGGGTAGGAAAGAGTATGCCCCCAAATATTTACATGGATTTTTAAACAAGTAAATATTTACATTGTTCCTACTCTAAGTACATCTGGAGATGTTCAATATTCCAAGGGTAATTCAAAACCCTTCCATCTTTATCTTCTAGCCAGTATGTTCCAGGTTTGAGTCTTTCAATGACCATATAAGGTCCTTCCCAAGTTGGGGCTAGTTTGCCGAGCAGCTTCTCTTTGGTGTGTAAGAAGACCTTCCTTAATACCTTGTCCCCCGGCTGAAAATCTCTTCTTATAACTCTAGAAGCAACCCTGCTTCTCATCCAACCCTGATAGTGTGCAGCTCTAAGGTGAGCCTTAACTCGTCTTTCCTCTATTAGGTCAAGCTGACCCCTGATTGCTACTTCGTTGGCGTGCTCGGAAAAATTGTGAACTCGAAAAGAAGGGAAAGTTGCCTCTATGGGAGCTATGACATCCATCCCATAGACTAAAGCAAAGGGTGACTCTTGTGTTGCGTCCCCAGGAGTAGTCCGGTAGGCCCACAAAACCTCTTGTAAAAAACTAGGCCATTTCCCAGCAGCTCCTTCCAAATTTTTCTTTAAACCGGACAGTATAGTTATGTTAGCCACTTCAACCTGACCATTCGCTTGTGGGTGGAAAGGTGAAGAGAAACAATGTTGTATACCCCTTGAGGCACATAAACTCTCCATTTCCTTGTTGTCGAACTGTGGCCCATTGTCTGTCGTTATCTTTTGTGGAACACCAAATCTGCAACAAATGTTGGATAAAATGAATTTTATGACAGCTTTTGATGTTGTTCCTGCCAGGGGGGCTGCTTCAACCCACTTTGAAAAGTAATCTATAGCAACAATTATAGTCCTGCGCCCTCCAGACGCCATAGGAAAAGGTCCTACTAAATCCAACCCCCATCGAGCAAAAGGTATAGGCTCAGAAATTGACTCTAAAGGGATGGCTCGGACATGAATTTCATTGCTATATCTCTCGCATGGATCACTCCTTTTCACCAGCTTTTTAGCATCCTGCATTATAGAGGGCCAATAATAGCCAGCCAGTAAAATTCTCCTTGTTAGAGCCCTGAATCCACAGTGAGCTGATCCCTCACCATCATGCAATTCGGAGAGGACTACTTGAGACTCATCATCTCCCAAACATCGCAAAAGAGGTTTACTGTAAGACTTTTTATACAGAACGTCTCTTAGTATGATAAATCCACGAGCCTTGTGCTTCATTTTTCTTGCTAGTGATTTATCCGGAGGCAAGATGCCATCAGAGAGGTACTGCATGAGAGGAAATCTCCAATTTTGAGGTTGTTTCATCTGTACTTCGAATATTTCTTCCTCTTTACCCATATTAAGTTGAATGGAAGGGCTCTCCAATACATGGATCCAAGGATATGACTCAGTATATGCTATGGTTGCCAAGGAATCTGCTAGTTCATTCTCTGTCCGGGGTATATGCTCATAAACAATGCTTTTGAACTTAAGTGCCTCATTTTTAAGAAGAAGTAAGTACTTCACTAGTTGCTCCTTTTTTGCCTCAGATTGACCTTGCGCATGGTGGATAAGAAGATGGGAATCGCTCATCAGCTTGACCCTTTTGGCCCCACAAATATAAGCTAACTTTAAAACAGCTATAGCTGCTTCGTATTCGGACTCATTGTTGGAAGCCCTAGAAGCAAAACATATAGCTTGGTACATTTTGTCACCATATGGAGAAGTCAAGCACACCCCTGCACCACATCCCATAGTACTGGATCCACCATCCGTCCGGACGACCCAGACCTTTTTGTCTTTCATCTCAGTAGTCTGCTCTGTATCCCTATCAGAGTGGAATTCAACTAAAAAATCAGCCACAACTTGGGCTTTGACTGCTGTTCGAGGAGAAAAATCAATATCGAAGTCTCCCAATTACACTGACCATTTAGTCATTCTACTTGAAATGTCTGCCTTTTGAAGGACATTCTTCAAAGGAAAAGATGTCCGGACGATAATATAAAGAGCCTGAAAATAAAGCCTCATCCTTCTTGCAGCAATTACCAAGGCTAATGCTAATTTTTCGAGCTTTAAATATCGTTTTTCTGCATCTATCAAGCTCTTGCTGATGTAGTACACGGATGTGGGTAATTATCCACCTCTCTTACCAATACAACACTGATGGAACAACTTGAAACTGCCAAGTATACGAAGAGTGTCTCTCCATCAACAGGTTTAAATAAAGTCTTGGGGGAGGACATATGTTTCTTAATCTCATTGAAAGCCTCATCGCACTATGAAGTCCAGTCAAATCCCTTTGTACCCTTTAGAGTTTGAAAAAACGGGGCACATCTGTCCGAAGACCTTGAGATGAATCGATTTAAAGCAGCCAACCTCCCAGTCAACCGTTGTACTTCTTTAACATTCCGAGGAGGCTCCATTTGGAACAAAGCATTAAGGTGGTCTGGATCAGGCTGTATCCCTTGCTCACTTATTATATAACCTAGGAATTTCCCAGACTTCACTCCGAACACACATTTTTCTGGATTTAGCTTTAAATTCACTTTCACTACATTAGCAAAAGTTTCTTTGAGGTCATCCACACTTTTCACCATCATGTCATCAATGTATACTTCCATATTTCTTCCAATTTGATCAGCAAAGGCTTTGTTCACCAATCTTTGATAAGTAGCCCCAGCATTTTTCAATCCGAATGGCATCACCTTGTAGCAATGAAGACCCCTGTCAGTGACAAATGTGGTATGATCTTGATCCTTAGGATCTACTTGAATCTGATTGTACCCGGAGAAAGCATCCATAAAGGATAGTAGCTTGTTTCCAGAAGTGGAATCTACTAGCTGATCAATCCTGGGGACTGGATATAAATCTTTTGGGCAAGCCCTATTGAGATCTGTGAAGTCAATGCACATACAACACTTGCCATTTTTCTTTTTCACCAAGACCGGGTTGGCAGTCCACAAAGGATATTGAGACTCCTTTATATGCCCCATTTTTGTGAGCCTGTCAACTTCTTGAACAATAACATCAGCCTTTTCCTTGGAAAAATCCCTTCTCTTTTGTACCACAGGTGCTATGTCTCTCCGGATGGATAGGTGATGTGATATAATATCTGCTGGAACCCCTGTAACATCAGCGTTGCACCAAGAAAAAACATGGTGATGGTCTTTCAGAAACTTTAACATATTAATCTTCAGTTCAGATGGCATTTTGGACCCTATCTTAACACTTTTTCCTTCTTCCAAAGAGTGTGTTTCAACTTCTTCAATCGGTATCAACACTCCACGGGTCTCTATGGGGTCATCAATTTCACCCTCACCCCCAGAAAGCCCCTCAAACTGCAATTCTTCGTTGGTACGAACTGCCCCTAACGTCAGTGGAGCCAGTGCTGTAGCATAACATTCTCTTGCAATCTTTTGACTGCTCCGGACAACTCCCACTTGTCATTGAACAACATATTTCAAACATTAGTGGACTGTTGAAGCCAATGCATGCATCCTAGAGAGACAAGACCTCCCTAAAATAGCATTATAACAAGTGGGACAATCCACCGCAATAAAAAGTATCCTGACCGTCTTCTTAAAAGGGCCCTTGCCCAATAAAACTTCCTCTTCGAACTCCCCGATCACATCTGCTGAACTGCCAGTGAAGCCCACAATTGATCTGTCTGAACGCTGAATTACGGCTGGATTTTTCATTTTTTTGTAAGTGGTTAAGAAGAGGATATTGGCTGAACTGCCAGTATCCACCAAGATTCGTCTTATATCATTGCCCCCAATGGATGCTCCTATGACAACAACATCTTCATGAGGTCCACCTATATCTCTTAAGTCATCTTCATCGAAAATAATGAAGGGAAATGGAATTTGTGATTGATAAGAGGTCATGCCTCCTTCTAGCTGGGTGGCTAAAGTATGAACGTGCCTCTTCCTTGAAGAAGCAGTAGGAGCCGTCATAGTATCCCTTCCGAAAATTGTGAGTGACTCAAAAAACTCAATGAGCCAGGAGACTGTTTTACAACGTTCCTTAATGGCACCCACCATATTTCGAGTTGGATCAGGATCCAAATATTCTGACTCTACATCAAATCTTTCGATTATAACCATAGCTCCCTCCGGAGCAGCATTGCTCGGACCAACCCGATGAGCATTATCAGGTCTATTTCTTCCTCTTCTTTTGACATATGCCCCCAGCTTTCCTCTTTCAATCAAGTTCTGAACTTCGTGTTTCAAGGCTATACAATCATCAGTGGTATGGCCAGTATCATTATGGTACTGGCAGAAAGAATTGTTACGATGTTCCCTAGGAGATTGTAGTGCAGCCGGCCTTCTATAGTGCACTTCTTCCTTTGTTTTATCATAAATGGTGGCCACACTTTCTTTTAATTCTGCAAAACACTCCGGTTGAACCCAAGACCCTCTCTTATTTCTAGATTGTTGACTCTGGGCAGGTGCAGCTGGCTGAGATTGAGCTTTAGCCCTGTTATGCCCCTGTCCGGTCTCCCTCGCCTTGTTCCCGGAATGATTTTGGTTGGGGTTTGGTGCAATCGGGGCAGACCTCACCTGCCCGTGCACCCTAGTTTTCTTTGTTTCATCAACATTGATTTGCTTTCCGACTTGATTCAGCAAACCTCCCCAAGTCATGGCTTTCTTTCTGGTCACCGAATCAGCCAAATTTCCAGGGTTTAAGCCCTGTCTCAAGGATGCTATTGCTACTTGCTCGAAGCAATCAGCCAACCCATTTTTGGTGTTTACAAAACGACTTATGTGTTCTTTCAATGATTCGTTTGGTTCTTGGGCACAATGGATTATTGTGTCCCCATTGCCTTTTAATTCCTTACTCCCAACAAACTGCCTTCGAAAGGCCACCCAGAAGGTATCAAAGTTCCTGATGCAGTCTTGAGGTAGACTGTCATACCACTTTAGAGCGCTCCCCGTAAAGGATTGGGAGAATGCTCTACAGAGTAACTTGTCGTCATCATCAAAATTCATCATAAAGTTTTTTAAATTGCTCCAAGTGATTGTCCGGATCAGTACTGCCATCGTACTTCTCCATTTTAGTATTATCGAACCTCTTAGGGAGGTTTCCGGACAGAATCTTGGAAGACAATGGAGATTGTCTCCAATTCCGGCCACGACTGAACACAGTATCCTCATTGGGAGTTGCAAAGATTCTTGGTTCATCGTGGAAGGCGAAATAATCCATCAGCATCCGATCTACATGCCTCCGGCTATGAGATGATCCTTTGCCTATATTCCTCTTCAATTTCCCATGTCTATCCCTTTTTCTTGAATACTTTTCAATCAACTTTTGCTTCTTTTTGGATCGGCCCTCATCAATGCTGGAGGATAAGGATTCTTCGACTCCATCCTCGTCCGATGAGCTACCAGAAGACTCTCAGATGGCATCTTGCCTCCAGACAAATCAATATCAAGGAAATTAAAGTACAAGGCTCGTGGTTTTGTCATCCTAAGAGATGTTCTTTATAAGAAGTCTTACAGTAAACCCCTCTTACGATGTTTGGGGGTTGACGAGTCTCAAATAATGCTCTCTGAATTACATGATGGTGAGGGATCAGCTCACTGTGGGTTCAGGGCTCTAACAAGAAGAATTTTGTTACCTGGGTATTATTGGCCCTCTATAATGCAAGATGCTAAGGAGTTGGTGAGAAGGTGCGACCCATGCCAGACGGAATTCATATTCCAACCACCCCTTTAGAGTCAATTTCTGAGCCAATACCTTTTGCTCGATGAGGGTTGGATTTAGTAGGACCTCTACCCATGGCGTCCGGAGGGCGCAGGACTATCATTGTTTCTATTGATTACTTTTCAAAGTGGATCGAAGCCGCTCCATTGGCAGGTACAACATCGAAAGATGTTATAAAATTCATTTTATCCAATATCTGCTGCAGATTTGGAATTTCACAAAAGATAACTACAGACAATGGACCACAATTCGATAACAAGGAAATGAAGAGTTTATGTGCCTCCAGAAGTATACAACATTGCTTCTCTTCCCCTTTCCATCCACAAGAAAATGGTCAGGTTGAAGTAGCCAACAAGACAATACTGTCCGGTCTAAAGAAAAATCAAGAAGGAGCTGCTGGAAAGTGGCCAAGTTATTTACAAGAAGTTTTGTGGGCTTACCGGACTACACCTGCGGTTGCAACACAAGAGTCTCCTTTTGCCTTGGTCTATGGGATGGATGCCATAGCTCCCATAGAGGCTACTCTCCCTTCATTTCGAGTTCATAATTTCTCCGAACACACTAACGAGGTGGCTATCAGAAACTGGCTTGATTTAATAGATGAAAAAAGAGTTGAGGCTCACCTTAGAGTTGCACACTATCAAGGTTTGATGAGAAGCAGGTTCACTTCAAAAGTTAAGAGAAGGGATTTCAAACCGGGGAGCAAGGTACTGAGAAAAGTCTTCCTACATACTAAAGAAAAGCAGTTCGGTAAGTTGGCTCCAAATTGGGAAGGACCCTATGTGGTCATTGAAAAGATTAAGCCTGGGACATACCGGCTCCAAGACAAAAATGGAAGGGTTTTGAATCACCCTTGGAATATTGAGCACCTTCGGATGTACTTGGAGTAGAAACTATGTAAATATTTACTTGTTTAAAAGTTCATGTAAATATTTGGGGGCATACTCTTTCCTACCATGGTGGCGCGAGGAGGTTTTAATGAGGTGTCTGGGCTTTTTTATGAAATTCGACGCCTTCTTAAGAATTCAGAGTGTTTTTACTTAAATAGTTTCTTGTGAAATTATTATTTAAACATAGGCCGGATTAAATTAAAGGAGTGATGACTATTTAAATATTTGTCATCGGAGAAATTAAACACTCTCGCTTTAGAATGTTTATGAAATAACTAAAGGATGTTTAAACATTAGCCACCATAATTGAAAAACTATGAAAAAATGCAAGAGCTGTGCGAAACAAAGATACCCATTGAAACATACGAAGTGCCTTGGCCATCCAAGGACTTTAAATTGTCAAAACAAAAAAGATTTATCCGGACAAGGACCGGACACAGTTACAAAAAATGCCTTGGCCATCCAAGGACTTTGGTTCACACAAAACAAGAGTGAAAAGATAATTGATATTCTAAGACTGAGCCTTTGAAGATGGCTCAGCCTCACTAGCTTTCTTCTTCTGAAGATCATCATTTTATTTATCCGGGCTCTCCCCGGTGTTCTCTTCTTCATCGCTCGAGTAGGCACTAAAAATATTCATGCTTATCACCATCAGCCATCGTATGGAAGGGGAGGTCTTCATACTCTACAAAAGTCCATAAGTCTCCCAGATTCCTCTTCGGAAATTTCTCATGGAAGAGTAAGACCATGTCCGTCTTCACCTTGGCATACATCTCTTCCTGAGTGTCTATCACTTGGTTGGAATAAGCATCTATCTTGGCTTAAATTTTTGCCTCTTGCTCCCTTAGCAGATCAGCTTTTTCTTGTGCAGCCTTGGACACCGAGTCCTCGAGCGAGATCTTGTCATTGGTCAAAGTGTGAATGACCCTGTTCCTGGCATTCACCTCCTCTTTCGAGGAAGAGAGATCTTTCTCCAACTCGGACTGCTTTGCCCAGAGTTCTTTAATAGTATATTCTAAGTTAGCTACCATTGTGACCCAACCCTCCTGGTTCTTCTTTAACTCCTCGTTTTCACTCTTCAGATTATCAGCCTTTTGGTTGGCAATGAGGAGGTCACCGGACAATTTCTCCTTGTCAGAATTAAGGGCAGTAATAATAGCTGACTGACCTCGCACTTGCTTCTCCAAACTAAGTACTGGCTGAATATTACTTAATATAGAGTGAGTAATAACATCTCTTTCACTCGAAACAGAGAAAGACTTACCATTGAAGGTAACAATGTTCGAAGTACTTGGAGCGAGGTAGGGCCCAACAAAATCATCTTTGGGGAGGTTTTCAAAGTAGTCACCAAGCCCCTCAAGCCCAGTAATATCGACACCGTCAATACTAATATCTCCTCCTCCAACCTCTTCAGTTCGAAAGTCACCAGGGGTCTCTTCTGCTCTTGTAGGATCAGTAGGGTCAATATGAGGAAGGGGCACCGAGGGCCGGAGAGAAATATCATCACCCCTGGAGGTTTTTTCTTCTTGGCCTCCCTACCTTTGCTTTCTGCTCCCCGTTTCCTATCTCTCTTAGGAACCCTTGGAGGTTTTGAAGATCCTGCCTCTTCCCTAGTGCTCTCATGCTCCACAACTTCCAGAAGAGCAACATCAATCTGACTTGGAACTGGCCCCTCTTGGTTTGTTGGAGCAGTTTCCTCCGCTTCGGTGGGGTTGGCTTCAACCGCACTGAGCTTGCCCTTACCTTTCTTTCATTTCATCTTACTTGAGGCCTTGGCTCTACCGGGCAGATACAATGCCCCGTCCGGTGCCTGTGTTCTTTTGAGGACTACTTCCGTTGGGGGTGGGGTGGTAAGTTCCTCCCAGGATAAGTCCCTCCGGCCAGTGGTGTTCCAGAGGTAGGACCTTGCAAGATTGCCTCCGGTAAAGGCGTTGTGGAAGCGATTCCCCCACTTTTCAGCAGCCCAAACGTTTAGCTTAGTGCAAGTGGCCTACGCGGCCTTCAAGTGGTCATTGAAGTCTTTAGGCAGCACTGTAAAAAAAAGACAAGACAAATCAGTTAAACAAGTTAGATAAAAATAAAAATTGGAATGTGAGGTGGGATTCTTACCATCACTTCGCCATCTGCTGGTGAGGAGGCTCGGGTTGACACCGGCTTTGATCTTCCTCCCATTTTCCCAGGCACCACTCACAAACAAGAAGTGAGTCTTCCAATTTCTCTCCGACTCAAGCAGGTCATCCACTGATTTGTAATTATCACCCATGTTGAAGTGATAGAAGGGAATGTGGTGGTTTTTGCAGAGGCTGGCCACAACTGCAAACTCCTCCATTGGAAGAGGAATTCCGGAGAGCCTGGAGGCCATGATACAGGCCATGAGGGTGTACCATGCGTTAGGGCTCAGTTGACTTGGGAAAAGTTTGATGAGATGAAAATACTTGACTATCTCCGGGTCTAAGGGAAACCTCAGTCCCCAGTTAAAGAGCTCAGTGAAGAAAACTATTTCACTAAACTTGCAGTCCATCTGTGTTTCTGGGTCTATTGGAATCCGTATTTTGACGTTCTCTGGGATTCCCCACTTTGTTCGCATCCGACCTAGCTCGGCTGTGTGTATGAAAGCATAGTTAAGTTTTTGTAAAGCTATCAAATACTTAACACTTACCTTGTGGAAACAAGGTCCCACTTTTCCCACAAGGACCTCCGGTAAGTCTGGATGCCTTAAGCATAGTTTCTCTTTGCCTTTGTCCTTCTTGGCAGCAATAGCCTCACTTGTCTGCCCGGAGACTTTGGACTCAAAGGGAGCTTCTTCAACAGAATCCTCCATTACTTCTTCCATAACCAAGGAGAGGTTTTCAGTTGTTTGTGGGTGAGGGTAGTTAGAGGTTGGCTCAGCATGCCCTCCGGACTGTTGGGCTTCGATGTTTTCTTGAACTCTGACCTCCGGCTGGGGCTTAGATGCAATGGTTTCTTTTCGGAGGCTTGAGCTAGATACCTCCGGTCCGGACAACTTGTCCTTAGGAATTTTGATGGGTGTCTCTGACCCCGTATTGCTATTCTTGGCCCCTGACTTGGAAGGCATACCTTTTAGAGTTTGCCCTTTTACCAGGCGACCTCTTCTTCGATCAACTAACTTCTCTGGAGAGGCATCAACATCTGATCCCATGGCTATGAAAGGAGAAGGCTTCTTAAAACTAGTGACAACTTGCCCTGGTTCAACAGTGGGATCTGATTCCTGAAGCGACGAGCCTGAAACAATTGGTGAGAGTCTGGTTTGGTACAACTTCCTGGGTCTAACGCTTTTGGTTGAAGAAGATCCCTGATCAGGCTCTGTGCTTGGTGTTACTGGTTCGTCAGCATGAGAAACAGGAAGGCCGACAGCAATGCGCCTTTCTCGTTCAACCTTTTGGGCCTTTTCTAACTCTGATAAATTAAGCCACCCACCTTTGATTAAAGCGTTCCTAGATGTGAACATAAACTCACACAGAAAGAAAGTTTTTGTTTTTGAGAGAAAGCTTTGAAGTTTAAACAGAGTATGGTTGAAGAAGATGGTAAAACAGTAAAGAAGTGACTAATTTATAGTAAATGTGCAAAAGATTCTTTGATACCTAGGAGAATTCGAAAGGGTTGCGATGTTTAAGGACAACGCTGATGTCATCCTTATTAAATGAAGAGGTTACTTTTTGGAGAAAGTGGGGGCGCCATTCAAGGTGAAAAAGCGGCTGATGTGGCGAACCAGAGAGAGACACGTGTCCCACGATTTCTGGCAAAAAACCGTTTAGTTTCTGAGAACTTTTTCAGTTCGGACTAAAATGTTACACAGTTCAAAAATCTGTCCGGATATGGCTGTGACCGGCTACAGGCTATTCTTTAGGTTTTTCCCAAGGCCTTTGAGCACCATCTAAAAAATGGGCTACTGATGAGTCCGAATTTTGTCACCACTTTTGGTAAGAGCCGGACAGGGGTAATTCAGACACAATCCATTTACCTGGACAGGGACGATTCGGACAACCTCCACTTACTAAACTGTCCGAACAGAACTAAAGTATTAAAAACATAATCACTTCATAATTAAACTAATCACTTGTTTACTTAAAAGCTAATGGGTCTTTAAACTCGACCCGAATCCATAAAAACACAACCCGAAAGCCTATATGGCCCAAAAGAAAAATGGTATAAATACCCAACCACCTACATTAAATGAGGGTAATGAAAATTAAATACAACCAGGCAGCTCTATTCTCCCTCTACATTCTACCCAAACATTAAATACTCTCAAAATTCCACAAAACTCTAAACAAAGTTACAATTTTTGCCCTCAAACGAAAATAAATCACACCAAACAATGCATTGGAACCTGATTGCAATCGTTATACCCATCTTCGGTATTGTCATCCAATATAGGGTTACGGCTGGTGTTTTGTAATAGTTTATACTTTAAGCCACCTTTAGATATTCGTATTTACCGTTATATATGTTGCTATAAAGTGCATAATTATCCATTAGTTCGTCGTAAATTTCTTTCCTAACAGCTTGTCAACCTTCTTCATGACCATATAACCCAAATGAAACTGCTCGATACCCAAAATATCCATCTAGCCTAACGTCGTTTATACCAAATATAAACGAAATGGAGTGTTTCAAAAGCCAACGCAAAAAAACTTTTGGATCGTATATCAGTTGTTTCCCACCAACAACAGAACATGGTACGTTATTTCTAGCAAACGAAGAAATAAAAGAAGTACGAATTACTCTAGGCACATCTACATGAATCATATTCGCACTTGGAACTACTTTACGAGCGATAGCTTTTAGAGTTTTAAATGGGTTTGGTACCAAACTTTCACTAGCCTTATCAGCATCATCCACATGTTCTCAGTGACATTTATCTCGTTTTGTGGATAATGAATCAACAACAAGTTTTTCGTTTCACATGTGGACAACCACAATGTTTTTTCTTCTTCAATAGATCTAGTAGGGAGGATGTCTCTGGATAAAAAATTTCAAACCATTTCTTGTAAATGTGTTTTATACGACTTCCGTTTTTTTTTCTTCATAACATCAACTACAAGTTTTTCCAAATCATCTTTGAGAATATCCATCGTTGTTCGGTTTGTACGGGGCGTATTTATAACCTCCTCCAATGGTCGTGAAACGCTTCTAAAGATGAAACTTTTCTATTATTACATTACTCGCACATCTGGTGGTAGCACAGTATACCGTGTGTTGATCTTATCGAGCATATGCAAACGTAACCGCTTGTATCATGTTTAACATTTACCCTATATTTGATAGCAATTTTCTCACAATCTTGCACACTTTCTAATTCAGTAAGAAATAGTTTAAATCTCGTGTGGGAAATTATGCCTCGAATTTCTTAAAAGAAATTGTGAGCAAATTTATGTTGTACTATGTTAACGAGTCTTTACAAAAGAATATCTAATTGAAGAATGTTTTATTTCGACAAGTGAATGCACCCTTGCTTAAAATAACTCAAAGTTTAGTTTGTTTGTAGGTAGGTAACGCTTCAAGTTAGAATAAGCGTTCTCGATTCGTTTAGTCGTGCAATGTCCAAAATGCATGAACTTGTTCGTTTTCCAAACAACAAATATATCCGTGTATTTATCAAGCCATGAATTTCAGTGTATTTAATTGCAAGAGGGTATTCTTTGTAGTGTAGCTGCATCTCAATCCTAGCGTGATCGAATTCAATTTTTGATGCCCCATACACTATCTTCTTCCAAGCATAAAAAACTTTGCATGATCATTCTTATCAGGAAAAAACTTCCTTGTATGCCCATTAACGTTTTGGTTTATGTACCAGCGGCATAGCATATGCGTTGTCCTTATGAAGAATAATTTTATGGCATTTATCAACGCTAAATCCTTGTCTGTCAAAATCACAAACGGTTTTTCAATCCCGTGAGCGACAATCAATGACTTCAAACATTCTAACACTCATTTGAAGTTGTTTAATTTCTCACCAGATATGAAGGCAAAAGCAGTACAATACGTCACACCTACTATCTCAAACAGCGACATACCATATCTTATGATCTTGTATGTGTTATCCATGATTAACACGATTAGAAATATTCACAACAGATCAATACTAACTGGATGCCCAAAAAATATATCAGTAATGTATTGTCCATCGTCTTCACCAAATTTATGTTATTCGTAATAATTATGTGTCTTAAGCTCTCCCAACAGGAACTACAGCTGTGACGTGCCCGTCTTATTTAAAACCCAATTTTTCTGCCTGGCGTTGTAGATAGTGCGCATAGAAGAAACATTATGTTCATTCAACTTCTTAACACCGTTCAATATTTCTCTAGGGCATGTTATCATATAGGTCGATTGTTCAACAAATTCCATCTCCATTTCGTTCAAACTGCCTGCGTAAGAATGACCGTCAAACTGTTTCGAACTCTCATGGTTGTGAATCCCACATACAACTACTAACTTCCATCGATCCGGTTCCACCAACAACCCATTTAGCTTAAACACACAACCATTTTTTTGGTTCCCAACGACTTTCTTTTATGATTTTTTTCAGCCACTATTAGAATATATTTTCCCGACCTCTCGCATTGAAAAAATATCTAAAGATTTTTTCTACTCTTTACTTTATCACGACGCCTTAGGTTGGTAACCAGATCGTTGTCTTTTTTGGTTTTCTTTACCCACTTAATCAATGCTTCTTGTGTAAAATACTCGGTCGTGAAAAATACATTAGCGTAGTCGGTAGCGACAGCTTCCTCGGATCCATGCGCAACATTCACTCCCTAATTAACAACATCAAAGCACAACTCGTAGTTAGCAGACAAAAAATGTAGCTAAGATATGTTAAAATAAGGGGCCAAGAGGTAATTTTTATGGCCTGCACCACCAATGCAAACTGGTGCGAAAAAATCGTACGCACCATCGGTTCCAAGGGCTTGAACCAATGTGCAATCATTACCAGGGACTCAAAAAAAATTCCGTTAACTTTTCCGGCGATTTAACCTCCTTCTCCGGCGACATCAACTCCGACTCAATCATGATCGATTTTGTGTTCTTATTTAAAGTGTGGTTGAATGTTCTTGAGAGTAGTTTGGATGTTGAAGTTGGTTTGGAAGATTCCAAAAAAGTTATACCATTATGGAGTTTGATCAAGTAAATGATAGTGTTTTTTGCTGATCAAGTTAGCAAACTAGAGTGGTTTGTTATTTAGATCTATTTAAAATATACTTAGTGTTTTCTTACGTAATAACATTTCTCTAAGTAAATGAAAGTTCGAAAGTATTTTCATATAAAAACAATAATCAACACCGTTTTTAGTAAACTTATATAACATATTTTTGGGCTAAAAATCTTGTCAAGTCACTGGTGTATGACACCTAAGCATTGACATTTTAACTGGAACCGAAAGAACCAAACCGAACCAAACCGAAAGAACCGAACCGAAGTAGATTTGGTTTTTTTATAATACCCGAATGGTTCCAGTTTTCAATTACCCACGGTTCTCGGAACCGAACCGTACCGAACCGAAGAACCGTGGGTACCCATTAGGAACCGAACCTATGTATTAACCCTTAATTTTGAATTGTTTTAAAAATATATTTTCTTTTTCAAAGTTAGATTCCCTTAAATTTGTCTTTTATCATTGATCTCTAATTATGTTCTCTTGAATAAGTAACAACATACTTTATTCAAAGTGGCGTTATATTTACAAACTATTATGCGTATAAACAAAATAACAAAATACCAACCTTTATATAATTTAATAAACTTGATATCATCTCTTCATTTTTTTATATTACTAATATTATTCTTTAATATATTAATTTTGAATATTTCTTATATTTAGTATTTTTTTTTCTTACAATTTAACATAGTTTTATTGATTTAAAGTGTAAACAGAGCTTTACATACGTTGATCTTGCAAAGCATTTAAAGTATCCAAAACTATCCGATTGGAACCGAGTTAAGTACCCATACCGAACCGAATTAAGAAGAACTGAACCGAACCGAACCGAAATTTATTCGGTTCTTAAATGGGTACTAGTTTTAAAGAACGAAAGAATCGAGAACCGAACCGAACCGAACCGAAGAACCGAATGCTCATGCCTAATGACACCTGTTGCATGCGTGCCACTACCTTTCCTTCGTCCCCAAAACGAGTCATTTGTGTTTTAGAAATTTTCATTTTTTCCACTGGCGCGTACAAAAGCACACGTGGCACCCCCAATGTACACAAGTCTGTTGCATATACGACCACTCCTATTTCCTTTCCAGAAATACCCTTATTCAGTTGTTTGACCTTTTGCTATTAACTTTTACTTTTTACTCTAATTTTTTACTGCCCCTTTTAATTTTTAACCCAACCTACGTTATTTTTTTGCCAATCATTTCTCGTACTTAGTCTACCTAGATCAACAAGTCCTCTAATTACTAGCTCAGAAACCTATTAAAATTTAAAAAGAATCCAACATTAGAAAGAAGACAACAACCAATTCTAATTGCTTGCTTTGTTCTTTGTTTTTTTCTCTGTTTTTTCACATTTCTTTCGTCTCTTTAATCAAACAGTAGAAGCACAATCTTCAAAAACTCGTAGAAAATCATGTCATAGTTTCTAAAAATCTATTCAGATATAAAACAAAGTTTGTGTCTTTTGTTTTTGGTTTCCAGGAAAGAAAAAAATGAAATTAACAAATAACCGACCGGGTACACGACAAGAATTTGTTGATTCTGATTTTGTTTTTATTTCTCACGGCGGCTACCTTAGATCTACCATCGACAATGTGTCTTTGCTTGATCTTCGTGCCAGAGTTCATGGTCGACCACTTTTATGGAATATTCCGGCGAGTCCTTGTTCATCGGCGGGTGTTACTGTGATTCGAATCGACTCACCAAATTACAGTTACCTGGAATGAGACTTTTCGGTCAGTTATCAATCTATATTGGAAACTTGACTGATCTTCAGACACTGTAGCTTCGATGCAACACGCTCAGGTCAAATTCCTTATGATTTCGCGGTTCTCGGTTCGATCCGAAACATGTACTTACAGGGTAGCTTGTTTACCGGCGAGATTCACGAGTAAGATCTTGACTAGTGTGACTAACTCCACTCGGTTATGTACTACTTGCAGAGTAGCTTGTTTACCGGCGAGATTCACGAGTCAGATCTTGACTGGTGTGACTAACTCCACTCGGTTAGGTACTACTTGCAGAGTAGCTTGTTTACCGGCGAGATTCACGAGTCAGATCTCGACTAGTGTGACTAATTCCACCCGGTTGGTTGGGTACTCTATTTCTTCAGGATAATCAGTTAACCGGCACAGATATACAGTTCTTTCTTCGGCAATTCAATATTTCAGGTAACAACATAAATGGCTCGTCCCCCTTTTAACCATCACGATACTGGATATACAGTTCCCTCTTCATAAAATATTGGTTATCTGATTCGTATTAATCTCCAATACCAAGATTATCCGATTTGGATTTTAAAAGTTGGGTGAAGCTTTCGTCATGGTTGAAGAGATTGGACTCATTTAAGGGAAGAGAAGGGGAAGAGAAAACTTAATAGAAATAAGTAAAAGTAATGTAAAATGTAAATAAAAAAGATAAATATAAAATGTAAAAATATAAAAGTATCTAAGTTAAAATTTTATAAAAAAAATAAAAGGTAAAAGGTAAAAGGTAAAAGTTAATATATAAGGGTATTTTGGGAATGATAAAAAGAATGACCGTATATGCAACCAATATGGGTACATTAAGGTGACACGTGTCAGATTTTTATGCTTTTGCACGCGCCAGTGACAAAAATGCAACTTTCTGAAACACAAATGATTCGTTTTGGAGACGAAAAAAAAATGGTACAAATGCAACAGGTGTCATATACAATTAACTTGTCATGATTTTTAGTCCACCTTTCTCTATTAAACTTATAACAAATTAAAGTACACTTATAACAAATTTGGATATGGTATATTTGATCCAGCTATTTTTCATGTAATCTTATAATCCTACCCCATTTTAATTTGATCCGCCTATTTTTCATCATGTAATCTTATAATCCTAACCCTAGTTTAAAAAAAAAGTGAAAACCATTTTTAAATTCAAAATTATTTGTTACTCCCTCTGTCTCATAACATGTGTCTTTCTAGAAGAGATTTTTTGTCTCATAATATACGTCGTTCTCGTTTTCCAATGCAACATTATTACATATATTCCACTTTCAACCAATAAAATAGTTAACTTTCTGCATAAGTTATTAACTCCACCAATCAAACTTATTTTCTTTTATTCTTTCAAAGTCATTATTACTTTTCTTAATACTGGTGAGGAAACCTTAAACGACTAATATTATGAGACAGATGGAGTACCGTATATTCGCTATCAATGTCAAGAAATTCATCCCCATATGATTCAATCTCTAATCACATTTAGAATTATACGATTCAAGTTCATAGAGAACATGCTGATCACATCACCTTAAACTCTAATATTATATAACCCAATTTGAAACACAAAAACAAATTCAAAAAATTAGATTAGCATCCAATCCAAAACCAATTAAAAATCTAATTATCGATATTCAAACCTTCTTCATACACAATCTCTATCACTCGTTTCTTGCAAAACCAGAAACCACCTCAAATGGTAGAATCATCTTTCATTCTACTTTCTATCGATTATCTGATCTAATTTCACAAACCAAAGTTCACCTCCTAGATCTCCTCCGATCTGCGGCATACTGCGACAACGGCACAACCTCTGATAACGGTGTCGATAACGGAGTCGGCAGAGGTGAGTTACGGCAGACGGGGCATGAGCAGTTAAGCTTCAGCCAAGCATCGAGACACGGTAGGTGGAAGAAGTGTCTACACTCCGGCATCATCCTCATAACTTCCATCTCCTTGTAATCGCACAAACAGATCGAGCAAGATCCGTCACTTCCATTACCATAACCAGCATCTTTCGAGTACTGGAACCTCGGGTACGAATTTATAACCGATTGATCGAGTCCGACAACGGCGTTATCGTCTTCGCCGTCCGGGACGAAGAGAATCCGGGGGAGGATTATCCCGCCGTCGCTGGTGGTTATAGGAGAAGCAGTGGTGGAGATCGGAATAGTTGTGGCGCGACGGCGAGTAGCGCGGCAGCATATGTAGGAGGCGAGGAGGATTATAGAGAGGAGGACGAGGAAACCGAGGGCTATGACGATAGAGTAGCCGAGGCCAAGAGTACCGAAGTAGTTTGTGGTGGAGGAGGGAGCGGCGGTGGACATCTGGTGGTGGTGGTGATAAAAAGGAGAGAGGAGAGGAGGAGGAGATCCATTTGGAGTGGGAGGAGAGAGAAAGGAGAGATTTTTGGGAAGTGGGTGGGAAAATCAGCTGCTGCATTTAATTCTAGGGCTCCCAAACGGAAAGACGCATTTATGATTCGTGCTCTTTGGCGTTGAAATTTCATATGGAGATTGTCTTACTTCTAAAAAAACAAAAAAATGTTGTTCCTTTAAAAAACATAATACATAAATAATTATTTTATTATTATTCTTCATCATTCCTAAAATCTCTTTAAGAGATTTAGTTATAAATTATTATTTTTTACAAAATCGACTAAGCCTTTGTCATTTATATATGACTAGGGATAATCTTGTCGGTTTGGACCGAACCAAACTGATAAGGTTTCGATTTTGAAAATCAAAACCGAACCAGAACCGATAACAATCGGTCCGGTTCGGTCCGGTCCGGTTTATCGGACCGACAACCCTTTAAAAAAATTTAATTCAAAACTTGTAGCTATTAATCACGTGGTCATGCATTTAAGTAGTTGTCAAAGCCTCGGTAAGTGAGAGGGTGTGTTTGTGCCTCCTTTTATATATATGGACACTTTCATCTTCAATAATAACTATTGATGTGAGATTCTTTTATACAAAACTTCTTTTCAATGGTAACTATCTTCTTCAATGGTAACTATCGATGTGAGATTTTTTTGAACAAAACTCCAAATACTTATTCTTTTAAAGATTATTCACACTCTCAATGGTCATACATTATTTAATTATTGATTATTCGGCTTTGATATTTTATTATTTTTTTATGATTGGTTTTGATATTAAACCTTTAATTACAAAAGATATACTACTAACTTAGTTATTTATATTTGTCAACAAAGAACTTAAAAATATATATTTCCTAAACTAATATCTTATAATTTAAAATAATTTTGTTTGTTAATTACAATAGGATAAATAATTTATTAATCGCAGATTTATTACGGCATAATATTTAAAATACATTAGTTTTAGCATGTTTTTAATAATATTTTATTTCGATTCCGAATCGGTTCTTACCGGTTTTATCGGTTCGGTTCCATACCGATTTTTCGTTTCGGTTCCTTATCGGTTTTCGGTTTTTAAAATAGAACCGCGAACCGGACCGTTAAGATTCGGTCCGGTTCTCGGTTCGGTCCCGGTCCGGTTCTCGGTTCCGAGAACCGTTGACAGCCGTATATATGACTCTGTTTTTATGGTACATATTTTTTTTAAAATATTATTTCATTTTTTAATTTTTTAATATATGACTCTGTTTTTATGGTACATATTTCATGCGATTAGTTGGAATCTTGCTACATGTTGGACTCTTTTATGATTTTAGAAAAAAAATTATATTTTAGTTTATAAAATATTTCATGTGTGAATAATATGAAAAATTTGTGTATGTAAAAAAAATAGGGTCAAACTATATATACCCAATTCGGGTTTAAGTATACCCAATTTTGAGTATATCCAAAGGTGATCTAAGTATACCCAAATTTTGACAAAAATACCCTTTTCTAGGTATATAAGATTTTTTTTTACTAATCTTATCCACCTCATTTTTTCTCTTACACTCTCTAACTTCTCTCTAAAACCTTCAAGTTCTCTCTAATTTATCCGGCGAACTAAAATCCGGCGAACTAAAATATAAAAACTTAGTCTTAGTATCAAAATTTAGGGTTATGGTTGAATTAGGTAAAAAAATCAGAATTTTAGGGTGTTTGGAGGCCATTTTCCGGCCGAATTCCGGCCGGAAAATGGCCTCCAAACACCCTAAAATTATGATTTTTTTTAGTAATTAAATTTTTAATTTTTTTAAAAAAAAACTTCAAAAAAACAAGTTTTGATTTTGTGTTTTCATTAGAAGAAGTTTAAAAAAATTAAAAAGAGTTTGAATGTTCTTGAGGCAACTTTGAATGTTCAAGAACAATTTGAAGAATTTCACAAAATTGTAGTAATATGGAGTTTGATCTAGTAGAGAGTTGTGTTTTTTTGGGTATACATAACCAAATAGATTGTTTTGTGAATTGGGTGTATCTTGGATATACTTAGTGTTTTTTTTACTTAGTGGCAATTCGGATATTAAATGAAAGTTCAAGGGTTTTTTCGTCCTAAAAAAGTCAAACAAAAGTCAACTGCGTTTTTTTGGGTATACTTAAATCACATTTGGATATATATAGCCATACCCAAAAAAAATATCCACATTTTGAGCGAATGTGCAAAACTTTTGTGATATTTTACACTAATTTGTGCAAATATTCAAAGTATATTAGATTGTTGTTTGATTTGATTTTATGTTATTTTACGCTACTTTGAATTAGTTTAGATATATTGATTCTATTATTGTTAGATGAGATTTAGAGTTACATGAGATTTAGAATGATCTGTACAGGTAGTATAAGTGTTGTTGTGGAGCCATACTCACGTTTGGTTTTTTAATAAACATTTATATTTTTTTGTATATATATATATGCATATATCTCTATTTCGTTTATATATATATATATATATATATATATATATATATATATATATTATGATATTAAACTATCAAATATGAAGATGTATAAATATTGATAACACATTTAACGTTTAATTTACTTTTTCCGAAGGATTATGATGCATGATTTTTTTATCCTTACAAGTATAAAATTTAGTTGACTTGAACCAATTAATTATTTTATGTTTGACTTGAGTGCTCTCGATCATAGAAAATACATATCGAAGTTTGATTATGACACTGATGTTTTCTAAAAAGTAAGTTAAATATTGGAAAACATTTACCTATTTGTGCCTAAATCTTGTGGGTGAATTGATAAACAAATTTGTCACGTTATGATTTTATCCAAAGAGTAATAACATAATTGGTAATGATTAGGTAATCAATGAATTATTATTTCATTGTTACCAGGTTCGTATTAAACTCTTTCGACTTTTGATTCAGTTATTTTGTTATTAAAAACTATAAACTTATTTGAATCTTCTGCTTTCTACCTTGATTTCTTTGCTTTTGAAATAATATTTTTATTTATATGATATTTTTATAACATGTGGGATGCATTAGAAAATTCACATTTGATAGCTCGCATCAAGGCTAACTCTCAATCGATCAAAATAATTCTTGGTAAATAATATTTATTATCCTTTATAAGTGGACGTAGACAACTAAAAACCTATGTGTTATCCTATAGCTTATTTAAATTCATAAATTGAAAGCAATAGAAAATGTCATATTTATTAAAGTTATACTTACAACTTTGAACAACGATATTTACGTACTTTGTTATGTTGGAATATGTGCAACAACTCTATACTTGTAGGATGTATGATAAATATTTTGGTGATCATGTTTACATAAATACTACATTGATAAAACTACACAACCTCTCAACCCGTCTTTTTGAAAAACCAAAGTCGGAAACTACTAAACTTCTCAAGTAGTCATAGTTGAACAACTAATATGAAAACTCATAAAACTTTGTGTCCGATCTTAAAACTAGTCCCCTCGGTTCGCTTTTGTCTATCACTGATACTCTATGTTTTATAAATTTTCGGTATTAGCCCCCCCCCCACCCCCACGCATATGTGAGTATGGATAAAAAGCACTGTTAGTCTCTCATGTTTACCACTTATATCAACTTAGTCCCCTTCGTTCATTTCTGTCTTCCACTAATCCTCTTTGTTTTACAAATTTGCAAATATAGTCCTCCCGCACATGTGAAGCCTGAGAGATTGACATGTGTTCTCAAGTTTTGTTGCAAGTTTGGTCCCCTAAATGTTTGGCCAAAAATTCCCCTACCCATGCCAAGTAAGCTGCCAACTAAGCTGCCTAGTCAGATTTTCGAGTTACCATAAAAAATTACCATTTAACATTAAAATATACCATTTACTCACAATTATTTTAATCGGATTGGGTCGAACCCAATTAAAACTAACCCAACCCGAAAACCAAATCTACTCTAACCCAAACCCGAAAACCCAATTACTATAACCCAAAACCTTAATTAAATCAATTTGATATAAAACCTTAATTTCATTCGCAGACAGAGTTTTATCTTCTTCCTTCCACCACCAGAAATCGTGTACGTATCAGTTCCTCTTCCTTCCATCACTAAAATCCATAGCTTACTCCAGCGTTTCAAGAACCTCTACTAACTCGGGTGGTGATGGTATTTTTTAATGCGGGTTACCTAGTGTAACCCGGAATGCTTCGACGGATCCAAATCGAGGAAAAAGATTCATAGGGTGTAGCAATTTCAGGGTAAGTATCTTGTACGAGTTACTATATCTTACTGAGTTAGCCCATACTCTTTTTCTAAACTGTGATTGTGTAGAGAGGAGGACATTGTAGTTATTTTTGGTGGATTGATCCCCCAATTAACAATGGGTCGCAACCTGCTATCAATGGAATGTTAAAGAGGGTTTCAAGATTAGAAGCACATTGTGAAAGGATGAAGAAGATTGTTGTTTTTCTGTTTGTATTGGTAGGGAGCATAATAGTATTTGAAATGATTTCTTGTGGTTAGTTAGCCACTGTAATTGCTAAGAAACTAAGACTTGTAATTGTTGGGTGGATGTTTCTTATTCAATGATAATGTAATGTATGATTTGTATTTGAATGTCTTGTAATTGTAGATTTGTATGGATTTGAACTTTTGTTTTTTTGTCCCTTGTTAAGTCTTAAAACCAGCCCCAGTATTTGTGACCTGTAAGTGTGATGCTTGAATATAGAAATGATTCTACAAACTGTAAATTACAACATCATGTGAACCTGTAAGTCTTCTAGACCTGTAATTTTTATAAAATATACATGTAACTTGGTTCAACAAATGGCTTGAAAAATGAAAATGTGAACCTGTAATTTTTACAACCTTCAAATTTTAATGTCTACAAATCTACAACCTGCTTTTTAGCCAAAGTGTATACAAATATACTAAAACATGTTAAATAATATACATTTCAAGTTTCATTAAATTAAACCATTCAGTGTTTACAAAAAACTAATACTAGTACAGTGGTGTAAAACTTCACAAAATTCAGAAATCAGTACCTAAAGTGGTCTATACATTCATATGACCTCAAAAAAACATCACATAGTAGCCTAACCATCCATATGTTTACAAAAAACAGCACCATAGTAACATCAATAATTAAAGACAGAAAAACTGGACTAAGGTTGCTTTCTCTTTTTAAGGTTGGAGAGAGCTTGTTTTGCATCTTTAAATGTCTTCATTTCTCATGTTCTCTTCCAAGTAGTATGAGGAAAGGTTATGCTGTTATGAGAAGAAAATATACCACTTGCTTCCTCGTATATATAATACAAATCAATTCAACCATGGTTGCCTCCACTTGCAATACTATATACATAAACTTTAATAAAGCTAGGTTGAGAATCTTACAGGTTAGACAACTTTTTATTTCTCCAATTATCTACCACGTGAGTGGTCTCTTCTATCAACATAGTATATGACAGTATCATGCAATCATTCAACAAGCAGCACTATTAATTAGAGGACCAACAACCAACAAGTAATGGGACCATCTACCAACAACTAATTAGACCAGCAACCAACAAGTAATGGGACCATCTACCAACAACTAATTGGACCATCAACCAACAAAAAATCGGTGAAGCATTTAATAAGGACAAATTCCACTACTTAATCCTGATGAGGGAGAATAAAATACATGGCGAAATTATAAAGAAAAAGTTTGTTCAGGAGAGAATTGTAAATGAGAAGTTTGTTTAGGATAGAATTACATAGGTTATTGAAGAAGTACCTATTGTGAGAAGGTAAAAAGATATAAGGACCAATAATGTAATAAACGGGAGTTAAAGCGTGTGGGGCCCACAATTGTACTATATAAGGACCACACACGCTTCACAGATCCCAAGGATAATTGGATACGACTTTCTCTCTCTAGTTAAGCCAATTCATATTTTCTCTCTCTAAAAGGATCCCCAAATTCAGCATTTAAACTAATCTAACACTAAGAAATCTTCGTATCACAAAATCACCCCCGAACATTCTCAAAACTCTTCAATTGCGCCGTCTGTAGGAAACGAAGATTGTTCTGACGACAATCGCTTCCTGGAAATAATTCCTATTCCGAGGGAAATTATGGAAGAGCAAGGGGATGATTTTGTTAACAACTGCGAGGAGAATCTGGTGGGTGACGATTATCGGAATGACATGGAATACGAGGCGCATGAGGGCGAGCGAGTCAGAGACACTTTCGATGACTCAGATCTGTTGGCTCAAAAGAATGAACTGTTGTTGGAGATCGAAAGATTGAAGGCGGAAAAGGAAATTGTTCGGGCAAATCTTCGCTCCGAAATAAAAAATGAGCCAAATAGTGGAAGAGAGGAGCGTGAAACTGATTTTCGTCCTAGAGCTAAGGACGACAGATATAGGGGATATGAACGACGGTCGTCGATGAGGAAGGAAAAACGTCGCTTGGATTCCTCTGACTCGAGCGATTATTCTCGATACATCTCGTCGAAATCATCTCCTAGGAAAAATCATAAAAAGAAAATACATGATCGAGGACACGCAGATTACCGGAGGGGAAGAAGCTCGGAGAAAAAATCCCTGAGGGAGAAGAAATATCATGCTCAAGTTAATGAGCAAGGCTATGGCCAGACAAAGTTCCCTTCTGGAAACCAAAATCTTGGCCCGCGAACTTCAAAGTGGCAGCATCAATATATCCTACCATCCGATGAGGGATTGTATTTTCCGAGCCAAGAAAACTTGAGATCCAATGTTTATCGGATGGGTCATAATTGGAGGGCTTCTCCTTTGGCCCCATAAATATTGGTGGGAAACCTCCTAAAGTATTTCGATATCTTGAAGTTAGAAAAGATTGATGGGGCATAAGACCCTGATAACCACATCGAGCAATTAAAAAACTCCATGATTAACTTGGACGACGACGATAAATTGTTGTGTAGGGCGTTTTCTCAAACTTTCAAAGGGGTAGCTTCCAAATGGTATAACCGGCTTCCACGAGGCTCGATAAATAATTTTGACATGTTTTGGAATATCTTCAGACAGCACTTTGTGGGGAGAAAAAAGTTCAGAGCTAACGAAGATACGATATTCTATTGTAGACAAAAAGTGGGGGAGAGCTTGAAGAACTATACCAATCGATTCGTCAAAACAAAAACAGACATGGAGTATTGTAAAGATTCAGTGGCACTTGCAGATTTCCGGATGGGCCTACTCCCCGAACTATTAAAGGACACAGTAGCAGAGAGTCAGGCCATGACCTTCGGAGCTTTGTTGGATCAGGTGGAGAAGAGAATCCTGGTGGAGGAAACTCAGGCTTCGGAGAAGGGATCTGGTGACCAATTGGATCGGAACCAAAACTAGAGATCCGAATCTAGTAATCAAGGGCCTTGCACCAATGTTCAGACAAAAAATACGGGTCAGTTTCCGCCGAGGCAGAAAACAAACTCACACTATTACGACAACCAGCAAAGTTATAATCAAGAGGTCAGACCAATGTCGAATAAGTGGGTTCGACCAGACTACTTTACGGAATTAACAGAAAATGTTGTTACTATATTTGATAAGGCGAGGTCCATGGTGCCATTCAGGAAACTTTTTCCCATTCAGACTCCGAGGGAAAGCAGGAGCGTTAACAAGTATTGCAAGTATCACGAGGATATTTGGCATGACACCAAGGACTGCATAGCCTTGAAATAAGAAGTGCAATATCTGATCGAAAATGGAATGTTGTTAGAGTTTGTAAAAAAGCACTCCCAAAAAAATGTTGTGGCAAAGGCTGTTCCAAAAAACACTGATACAACCATGGTTATCTCCGAGGAAGTTGATGTTTTGACATCGAGCAGGAATATCTGGATCCCAAGGAGGGCAGGAACAATGTAATTTTGGTGGAAGAAGTTATTCCGAGGGGGAAAGTAAACAGCCTATGTGCTTTCTTTGAGTCACTGGAAATCTTTGGAGGGGATACCATAGCAGGGAACTCCAATAGCTCGCAGAAGAGACACATGGTCAATCTGACTACCCAGATTGAGGCAGGGGTATCAGCACAAATGCACCGCTTACCCTCACCCATCATATGTTTTGATGAAGATGATATGCAAAATATCACGGGCCCACACGAAGATGCGGTAATGATTGTTGCGGGTATTGCTGGAGATCAAGTTCAGAAGATACTTATTGATATGGGAAGTTCAGCGAATATCTTGTTCATGAGCACTTACAGGAGAATTTCCGACCCACCAGTTATACGCCGTTCCGACAGACTATAGTAGGCTTTACCGGTGCAACGGCCGTGGTGGTTGGAGAATTTCAGGGCGTGGTTGAGTTAGGCCGAGGGCCGTTTAAGAAAAAGGTGGAAGTATTGTTTATTGTTGTCGATGCACCAACCTCGTATAACGCTATTCTGGGTCGCTCTTGGTTGTCCCGATTGCATAGAGTTATTTCAACGGTGCATCAGTGCCTGAAGTATGTGATAGGGAATAACATCGGGACGGTTAGAAGCAACCAGAAAATGGCCCGCAAATGTTACCAAATCGCTTTATCTTTGAAGCAAAGTCGGGAAGGAATTTTGGATAAGGCATAGCAATTAAAGGGGCCTTCCTCGGACGTCATTCCATGTGATGATCCGAGGGAGACCCCCAGATTTCTGGTCCGAGAAGAGGATTCCGAGGGACATGATTTTGGGCATGGCAAATTTCTCAAGATCAGAGTCAAACTTTCTCTTGAGTTCAAAGAGAGATTAATTGCGTTTTTGTCTAACAAACTTGATATGTTTGCTTGGTGTGCACAGGATGTTACGGGCGTGCCATCGGAGGTAATATGCCACAAACTTGCGGTACGACTGGATGTTAGACCCATTGTCTAGAAGAGGAGACCAGTCTATCAGGAAAAGGCTACAACTATTCTTTTGGAAGTGGAAAGGCTATTGAGCGTAGGCCACATCCGCGAGTCGCATTATCCCGTATGGGCCTCGAACCCAGTCTTGGTACGAAAAAAGAATGGCAAGTGGAGAATGTGTGTTGATTTCACAGATTTAAACAAATCTTGTCCTAATGACCCATTTCCGGTGCCCTGCATTGATCAGTTAGTAGATTCGACCTCGGGCAACCGACTGTTATCCTTCATGGATGCATATTCAGGATATAATCAAATCCGGTTAGATACCCAAGATGAAGAAAACACTTCTTTTATTACCGAGAGAGGGTTATACTGCTACAAGGTTATGCCATTCGGCTTAAAAAACACAGGGGAAACTTATCAGCGCCTGGTCAATAAAACCTCTGAGGGACAGATTAGCCGGAATGTTGAAGCATATATCGATGATATGTTAGTCAAAAGTTTGCGGGACAAAGACCATTTTGCTGACCTGGAGGAGACTTTCGATAATTTAAGCAAGGTCAATTTGAAACTAAATCCGGGCAAGTGCATATTCGGGGTGAGATCGGGCAAGTTTCTTGGGTATATGATAAGTGAAAAAGGCATCGAGGCTGACCCAGAGCAGATAAAAGCTTTTGTCACCATGACCCCACCTCGGAATATCAAAGAAGTCCAGATCCTGTCAGGGAGATTGGCCGCTCTGAATAGATTCATTTCTCGGTCCTCGGATAAATGTGCGCCTTTCTTCACGGTATTGCGAAATGCGAGACAATTTAATTGGACTGACGAATGTTCAGCCGCTTTTCGCCGAATCCAAGAGTATTTGATCTCCCCTGAGGCATTTTCTAAGCCACTGGTGGGGGGAGCTTAATTATCTATATAGCAGTATCCGATTGTGCGGTCAGCGCTGTTCTACTCGGAGAATAACACACTATCTTAAACCCTATCTACTATGTTAGTAAGAGTTTGTTGGATGCGGAGAAACGATACCTCAAATTGGAGAAAGTAGCTTTGGCTTTGGTTACAGCTGCCCGGAAGATGCGACCCTATTTCCAGGCACATCTTATAATTGTTCGAACAACGTTCCCCTTAAAACGTTTGTTACAAAGGCCTGATATCTCTGGGAGGATGACCAAGTGGTCAGTGGAATTAGGAGATTTTGACATAGCATTTGAGCCTCGAATGGCAATTAAAGCCCAAGTTTTGGCTAATTTTTTAGTCGAATTCCACTCGTACAGAGCGGACATGGAGATCACTGACCATTTGGGTGAAACAGATTGGGTGGTACGAACTGATGGAGGATCGAACAACTTTGGAAGTGGTGTAGGTGTCCAATTGATTTCTCCAGAAGGTATATCTACGTTTCAAGCTATTCGGTTTGGTTTCAAGGTAACTAACAATGAGGCGGAGTATGAGGCAGCATTATCGGGTTTGCGTTTAGCTCGGATATGCGGGGCCAAAAAGGTTAAATTGATCAGTGACTCGCAATTGGTGATAAATCAAGCGTTGGGGGAGTCTGAGGCCAGAAAAGATAAGCTGATACGATATTTGAAAGCATTAAAAGATTTGGATTCTGAGTTTGACGGGGTCCAATATGAACATGTTCGAAGAGAAGCAAATGTCGTCCCAGATCCTTTGGCCGCAGCCTCGCGGACAGAAGGACATCCATGGGTCTTAATTCAGGAGCGTCATTCGGTCATAACCGATGTGGAGCATTCAATGAACATTAAAGAGGTCAGCAATATTATCACAAATGATTGGAGGTCGGAAATTATTGACTTTTTGGAAAATGATATTTTACCTACTGGAAGGTATGAATCTAGGAAGATCAGGTTCAAATCTCACGGGTATATCCTATTGGGAGGCGTTCTGTATAACAAATCTGTGAGCCGGCTGTTATTAAGATGCCTGAACAGGGATGAGTCATAATTTCTCCTGTCTGAATTACATGATGGAGAAGGTTCAACGCATTGCGGTTATAAGACGTTAATCGAGTGTTTCTGGCTGGCTATTATTGGCCGACTATTTCCGCGGATGCACAAGACCTGGTAAAACGATGTGACACGTGTCAGTGCTATGCAAATGTAATCCACAAACCTGGGGTGTTATTGGAATGTATCTCGGAGGCAGTCTCATTTGACAGATGGGGCATCGATCTAGTTGGGCCCCTACCAATGGCGTCTGGGGGCAGACAGACCATAATCGTAGCAGTCGATTATTTTTCTAAGTGGGTGGAAGCGGAACCTTTAGCAGGGACAAAAGCCAAAGATGTTATCAAATTTATCGTTTCAAACATTTGTTGTCGCTTTGGGGTACCCTTGCAGATTACAACGGATAATGGACCTCAGTTCGACAACAAGGAGACTAAAGGTTTTCGCCTTTCAAGGGGCATACGACTATGTTTTTCTGCTCCATTTCACCCCCAGGCTAATGGTCAGGTAGAAGTGACCAATCGAACAATTCTAGATGGATTGAAAAAGAATTTGGAAGGAAGGGCTGGAAGATGGCCTGATTATTTACAAGAAGTACTTTGGGCTTATAGGACAACGCCGCAAACTGCCACTGCTGCATCTCCATTTTCTTTAGTATATGGTATGGATGCGGTTGGCCCTTCAGAAATCGTCTTCCCATCTTATCGGGTGGCAACCTATGCAGATGATTCAAATGACTAAAGTCAGAGCTTGGGTTGGATTTAGTTGAAGAGAAAAGACAACGCGCACGATTGAAATCTTTAGACTATCAAACACTTATGAGGAGTAAATATGCTTCCAAGGTAAAACATCGAAATTTTGAGGTGGGTGACAAGGTATTATGTAAAGTCTTTCTACACACTAAGGAGAAAGGTCTTGGAAAACTGGGGCCTAACTGGGAGGGCCCCTATGAAGTCACAGAGAAAGTTAAACTGGACACGTACCGGTTGAAAGACAAGGAGGGGAGATATCTCGCGGCTACCATGGAACATTGAACACTTGAAATTGTATCTTGAATGAGGAGCTAGTTAGAACGTAATATTTATCATTTTTTGTATCTTCCGGTCACCAAACATAGCGAGGGCATACTCTTTCCCACCGTGATAGGCACAGGAAGGTTTTAACGAGGTGTCTCTATGAGCTGCTTAATACAAAGTATTTTTTGCCTTACACTATTATTTGGGTCACAACAAGTTGTGCCTCGAATTGTTTATCTCTTCGAACTATTATTTGGGTCACATTAATTTGTGCATCGAATTTTTCTTTGTCTTACACTATTATTTGGGTCGCAACAAGTTGTGCCTCAAATTGTTTATCTCTTTGAACTATTCTTTGGGTCACATTAATTTGTGCCTCGACTTTTTCTTTGCTTTACACTATTATTTGGGTCGCAACAAGTTGTGCCTCAAATTGTTTATCTCTTTGAACTATTGTTTGGGTCACATTAATTTGTGCCTCGCCTTTTTCTTTGCTTTATACTATTATTTGGGTCACAACAAGTTGTGCCTCAAATTGTTTATCTCTTTGAACTATTGTTTGGGTCACATTAATTTGTGCCTCAAATTTTTCTTTGCTTTACATTATTATTTGGGTCGCAACAAGTTGTGCCTCGAATTGTTTATCTCTTCGAACTATTATTTTGGTCACATTAATTTGTGCCTCGAATTTTTTTGTGCCTTACACTATTATTTGGGTCGCAACAAGTTGTGCCTCAAATTGTTTATCTCTTCGAACTATTGTTTGGGTCATATTAATTTGTACCTCGAATTGTTTCATCCCTTACACTATTATTTGTGTCACAATATTTTGTGTCTCGAATTTCTTGATGCCTCAAAGTATTATTGTGGTCATAATAAATTAATTAGTCAATGAATGATACGATGCGAATTGGCAAACACTTAGGATAATACGACAATTGATAAATTACATACTTGATATTCCATTAAGTGGCATACACCAAAATCCGAGGAGACATCTCCTCACATAAAGTTCGATGGGCTACAAAAATTGCCTTAAAAGGTCTTATACACAATATTACAAAATGAGTTACCATCTTTCTTAATTACTCAGATTTTTCCGGGGAAGGGCTCTCCTCAGAATCCGCTGACTCACTCTCACTAACAATAATATGAGGGGGACGGAGATCCGGGGACACAAGTTTCTAGAAGCTGCCCAAGTCATATTCGGGGTATTCTGCATGAATTTGAGATATCAGGCCTGCCCGGACAGTAGCATCTCAAACTTCGAGGTTATCTGTACACTTAGCTGCATAAGCAGTAACGACCTTTTCTTTCTCCTCCTCCACCTGCCGAGGAAAATATTGGATTCGCTTCACCAGTTTTTCCATGTCCTCAGTTACCTTTTCATAATCATTAAAGCAATCATTAAATCATCTGCGTGCCGCTTCGTAAGCCTTTTGAAGTTCGGTGATAAGTTTTTCTTGAGCCCCCGTCTTCTTTTGGTAGCGGTCCCTTTCTTCTTGGCAGCACCGTTCCAGCATCATGGCATAGTTTTCCGAGGCGGACAATTTTTCATAAAGGGAATCAACTTGCTTCTCCACTATGGCATACTGCTTCTTTAACTCTTTGAGTTGCGAGGAGACCAGACCCGCCTTAAACTTATGATGATTTTTCAGTTCTCTAGATGCTGCATTTTCTTTCCTCTATTGACAGAAGTGTGTAGTAAGCTCCGAAGACTTAGGGAAAATTCATCTTCTAGAGGGACTTCGAAGGAACTAGTGGGAGAGCCTAAAGCTGCAGCGTCAAAATCCGACGATTCCCCTTCTAGAATCCTAAGGTCAACATGCTGGGGGGATTTACTTTGGGGAAGGGGCAGTGGAGCTAGCATAGGGGGCTCTTCGATGGGATCTGGGTGTGAAGCTTGGGTTCGAGGAGTGCTGGGGGTCAAGTTTGAGTTCCGCTTAGGGGAGTTGTCTCCAACCTCATTCTCAGGCTCACCCAATGCCCTTTGAGGCTCAATTTCCTGGATAGGTTCGGGGGCATCATTTTGCGTTTGCCCGTTATCGAAAAGCTCTTGAATGGGCTCTAGGACAGCCTGCTTCTATTTTCCCTTGACTTTCAAGATTTTCTTTTTCCGAGGATAGACGGACCTTTTGGGGGGAGAATCAGGATTGGGAGTCACCCTGTTGGCCGAGGAGGCCGGCTTTGGGACGGTGGCTACTTCTATTTGGGGCTGATGTTCCTTAGTGGGGAGTTCCTCATCGGATCCATTCCGGTGACTCTGTGCACGAGAACGTTTTGGCAGATAAATCACTATATCCTTCTTCGTCACTCACTCTAGCACCTCATCTCGAGAAGGGGGGTCATCAACTCTTTTAAGGAAAACCGATCAAGGGGGTTCAACCTCCAAAGTCTGCTCAGAGCCATATTGTTGTCCCTAAAACACAAACGAAATCTATTCTCCCATTTCTCTTTAGCCCATTCGCTGAGCTTGGTAAAAATAGCAGTGGCACTCTCCACATGATCAGCAAATGGTTTGGAGACGCCAGTCATAGCTACAAATATATCAAATTAGAATCCTATTATTCGAAGAGTTATCATAAGAAGATTCGTTCGAAGACTTACATTTATTGGTCCACAGAAGAGATAATTTGTGAGGGTTCGAAGGGGTTGCTTCCGAGCCTGTTTCCTAATGACTTAAGAAAAAAATGAATTGTTGTCTCCATTTCTTGTCAGCTTCTAGCAAAGATTTTAACACTTTTTGCCTTCGGTTAAAGGTCAATGAGTAGAATGGGAAGAATGGGTTCCTAGCCAACCCGAATAATCCGATGAACTGCTCCAAGGAAAATTCTTGGCCTGAAATCCTCGAGGCCATGATGCATGCCATCAATGTGAACCACATGTTGGGTCCAGCTTGAGAAGGGAAAAAATCAATCTTAGCAAAATATTCGATGAAAAGGGGTCTAAGGGAAATCTTAGTCCCTAATTCATGATTTCGGTATAAACAACAAGCTCATGATCCCTCACTGATAATGGGGTCTCTCCTTCAGAGGGGAACCTGATGTCAATGTACAAAGGGATGCACCAACACGTACGAAGTAACATTTCCTCTGATGGAGAAAAATAATTGTACGATATATTATAAAGAGCAACAACATTTTTGTTCTCAATCCCTCGAATATTGTTGCCCATTGTGGCATCGAGTTCTAAGGGAAGTGTTACGTATCCCTTTGACTTGGGGGAAATTCGGATCTCTTACTCTTCAGATGTTGTTGGAAGAGGAGCAAGCATTTTGCTCAATGACTCTGCTGGGATCTCGATGACTTTGTTTAGATCCTTGCCCTGAATTGGTTGAGTATGAGACTCAGGGTTGTTCGGGGCGAGGGGTTGTTCACTAGGTGGCTCTAGGGAAATTTCGATAGCTTTGTTCCTATCAGCAACCTGAAAAGCTTGTGTAGATGACTCAGGATTCTCCGAGGCGATTGCTTTACCTTTAGCAGCTAAAGCTCTGTTGCGCATCTCTCGAACCTCTTCCTCAGTAATTACAGTCTTTCCTGGAGAAAATCGGGGACTTCCAGTCACTGTTATGGATGGAGTGGCTGGCAGGCTTGATACAGGATTCCCGGTCTTCGGAAGAGAAGCATCTACTATCGTAGTTCGAAGAGGTTCAGGGGTAGTTGGTGGCGCTTCCTTAGAACGTGGTGCTTCCTTAGAACGCTTGCGCTCCTACGAATGGCTATCTTTATGGTGTTTTTTTCTTTTTCCAGAGGAGTGCTTGTGGTGTTTGTCTTTCCCCATTTCTTCGAGGGTGGTCTGGTTGGTGGTTTGACTCTGGTGAGATATTTCGAGGGGGATGATGGCCGTCGATTTTGAAGGAGGGGGCCACGAACCGTAGAAGGTTGTCACAGTAGGTGGAGGCTGAGGCTCAGTGTATTCACCAGCAACGACTCTCTCTTTGAACTTTTTGCTAATCAATAGCCACTGTGGAATCCGACGGGGAGTGTGAGTCAGCTTTCTCTCTCTAGAAATTATGGAAGGAAAGTTTGAGCTACTGATGAGTGAGGTCAGTACTTATAGCAAGACTATAGGATTTTAGGGAACACCATGCTCGGGGACATTTTCTATTGTTTGCCTAGGGGCATTATGGGTACCCTAGGTAATGAATTGTTGAGAGAAAAGCGTGCAAGAAGTTGTAGAGGCATAATCTAGTCTCACGAATGTGAAACGGTCTCTCCAAAGATACTCTGACAAGACAGTCTGATTGCTGGCGTAATAAATGAAGTCTATAGTAAATCCTTGCAACGTTTTATCATAGTATTATGGAGGTTATGGCATGCTGGCACAACGAATTCCGACGGGAACATTACTAAGGCCTAAGCAAGTCCTCGTTAAAACATTGCAAGGACTGGAAGGCTACACTGGTAAATATACGATGAAGTCTATAATCCAAGGGATGTAATTGTTAATTAAAAACTGTTTCGAGGAGATATTTTTCGAAGAGAGGTCTAGCATTTGAAGTATTGGTCAAAAGCTGTTTCGAGGAGACATTTTTTCGAAGAGAGAACTAACATTTGGAGTATTGGTCAAAAGCATCTTCGAGGAGGAAATTCTGCAATTGAGGAAGCGTTCTCCGAGGAAAAGTTGTTCGCGGAAGCAGTGGAGACTTCTTTACAGTCCCAGTAAAACTATTTTTACTAGGACTGGGGGCCTACTGATGAGGGAGAATAAAATACATGGCGAAATTGTAAAGAAGAAGTTTGTTCAAGAGAGAATTGTAAAGGAGAAGTTTGTTTAGGAGAGAATTGCATAGGTTATTGAAGAAGTACATATTGTGAGAAGGTAAAAAGATATAGGGACCAATAATGTAATAAACAGGAGTTAAAGCATGTGAGGCCCGCAATTGTACTATATAAGGACCACACACGCTTCACAGATCCCAAGGATAATTAGATACGACTTTCTCTCTCTAGTTAAGCTAATTCATATTTTCTCTCTCTAAAAGGATCCCCAAATTCAGCATTTAAACTAATCTAACACTAAGAAATCTTCGTATCACAAAATCACCCCCGAACATTCTGAAAACCCTTCAAATCCCACTTGGATTCTTTAAAACAGTTGTACATTCAAAGGCAATTACATCACTCAGACCAAGCCCATCCAAATGCAATTACAACACTCACACCAAGCCCACAAAGCAACAAAAGTGAATGATGTATATTACAAGCCCAATAAACAAGCAGTACATTGCAAACAAGAATAATATTAAAGAAGCAGTACCATGCAGCCAATATCAAGAAGTACTATAATAATAGAGCGAACCACACTTACATCATCCATAAAAAATTGGTTCCCAACTCCATCTTTTCTCATCTGTTGTAAAATGGACCATAAGTTAGTTATTTAAAGCAATGATAAAATAAAAAAACTAATAGATTCTGGAATTAGGAAGTACTTACCGTTATAACATTGTAGTTTGACCCTCCAGATGACTGAATGTTGGATGGAGTTGCTGTTGGAGGTAGTGGAGTACTTGTTGGAGGTGGTGGAGTACTTGTTGGAGGTGGTGGAGTACTTGTTGGAGGTAATGGACATTCTGAAACGTTTCTTGGAGCTGTTGAGGTTGCGGAAGGACCTTCTAGAATGTTGGGTTGAGCTGATGGGGTTCCGGTTGGACATTTACGTTGATTATGTCCACTAAACTTGCAAATACCACATATGCTATTTTCGTGTTTCTTTGAATAGCCTTGTTCGGCTTGGTTCAACAACTGATGGTGGTTGGAGTCTTTCAGAAGTATATTTCCTTTCGCTGTTTGTCGTCTACCTCGAACAACTTTTGTTGGAGGAGCTGTTATAGGTTCGTAATAACAGCCAGCTACGTAATCAATTGGATCATGCTCAGCTAAAAATATTGCCACAACGGCATGACAATAAGGAATTCCCGAGAGCTGCCACTCTCTACACGCACATTCCCGTATTTCCAAATCCATCACAAATTGGTTTGTTCCTTCTCTAACTTGGTACTTCGGTCCACCAGTTTCTCCTACGTAACAATTACCAGCGACGTTTATAATCTTATTCAGCTTCTTTTGGATCGCCAGACAGAGTTTCTGATCCCACTTTGCAAACTGCTTTCGCTTCTTTACTATGCGAGCGATTATTTATTCTCTGATCCCCTCTAGCAGACTGATCACCCTTTTGCCTCTGTAATCTAGGATGGCGAAATTAAACGTTTCAACCATATTACTGGTTTGCATGCAAATTTGTTCTCTGCGTTGTAATGTGATCTTGTCCATTGCGATGGAGGTTTCTCAAACAACCACTCGTATGCTTCTTGGTTGAATCTATTCATTTCCTCCATGTGGTACTGGAACTCTTCCACAAATGTCGACCTAACACATGCCCAAAATAGGTTGTGTTCTTGTTTACCGGGGAATGTCTTTTTCAGGTTTGCATATAAGTGTCTGGCACAGAACCTGTGCTCCGAGTTAGGGAACAACGCAACCAATGCAGGAACCATACCTTTTTGTTTGTCAGATTTCCAGGTGAAGCTGCCTCCATTCTGAATATTCAAATTCTCTCTAATGAGTTGGAGGAACCATTCCCAACTCGACCTGTTTTTGATTCCACTATAGCCCAAGCCATTGGGTATATTTGATCGTTAGCATCCACCACAACCGCAACCAACAACTGTCCTCCAAAAACACCATTCAAGAAACAACCATCCAACACGAGAACATGCCTGCATCCAGAACTGAAACCCTTTTTACATGCATCTAAACAAACATACACTCGTTCGAATACCGACTGCTGACATTTGATCACAACTGTTGAGCCTGGGTTACTCCTTAGTATCTCATGGCTGTATTGACGTAATTTTTGGTACTGGATCACGTCATCCCCCATAATAATATTAAGTGCCTTATTTATTGCCCTATACGCCTTGCATCTACCAATATTCACCAAGTATTCTTAGTTTACATCTGCGATCAAACTCTTAATCGGCCAATCTGGGTCTACGTGTCACCTACTCATGTAATGTTTTGCTAACCAATGACTTGTAATGTTCCTATTTTTGTTAGTTGGCCCACACTGGTGTTCATCCATGAAGGTTTTGATCCTCAACACTGGTTCGAAACCTCTGTTACTTGCGTAGATGTACCACTTGCAGTTGGCTTGGGTGCATTTGAATGAAGACCGTTGTTTGTCATTCTTGAACATCTTGATGTTCTTTCTCTGTTTAATTTTGTACTATCTAACACTATCTTTAAACTATTTCAACGAACCAAACTCAACTCCCACCTCCAACTCAAGGAACCTTATCTCTGTCGGCATCCTGAAACTTATAAGCCTTTGTTTCCTTTTCCTTGATCTTCGGGAGAGTCTTCAGGTCCTGTCAAATTGTCGTTGCTGACATACTCTTCTTCTGAGCTAATGTCATTATTCAATTCATGGCTTGCGTCAGATCCAGCGGAATCAGTTTCACTTTCCCTGTTTGATTCTGGAGTGTAATCAGTGTCTTCAGTCATACTGTCTTCTGCAATAGGTTCACTCTGTTTCGACTGAGCTGGTTGAGGCTGCTCACTGACATCAAATTGTGACATGTCAATGTCAGCAAAGAATGAATTGCTGATGTCATCGACACTAACACCAACACTACCTCTACCACTTGTATCTCCACCAGCCTGCACAGCTTCAGTAACATCACCATCAGGCTGCACACTGTCTACACCAGTCCTACCAGTCTACACATCTTTAGTAACATCATAATCAGGCTGCAAACAATCTACACCAGCCCCAACAACCTTCATATCTTCAGTAACATCTCCATCAGGCTGCGAACAATCTACACCAGCCCCACCAGCCTGTATATCTTCAGTAACATCACCACGTCGCTGCGAACAGTCTACACAAGCCCCACCAGCCTACACACCTTCAGGCTCTACATTTTCCCCAACATCCCCTTCATCCTCTTCACCACCAGCTTCTTCACCATCTATATCATTCCTTTTAGCCTATAAATTTTCCCTACCATCAACATTAACCTGCATACCATATATACCATCCCTTTCAGCCACTATATTTTCCCTAACATCCACAGTGTCACCACCACCAACAGTCTCATCAACATCCACACTGTCTAGACCACCACATGTGACACCAACATTCACACTATCTATACCACCACCAGCAACATCACCATCCACATTTTCAGTACAACTATGAAACATTCCTAAACTATCAGCCACAATTATACTATTATCACCTTCAATATCGACAGTTGGAATGAAGGTTTTGTTTCTTAGTTTAGTTGAAAATACCACTTCTAGAGGGGGTGTCCTATAAAGAATATGTTCATTACCCTATCACTACCAATCTTTTTTATTACATCATAGCAGTCTGAAACTGTCTCTAATATTCTGAGAGAAGTGTTTGAACTCGGCAGCGAGTAAGCGAACACAAAATGTCCCCCTCTTCCTGATGCTTCTGTTAAATCATGGATGGAATGAAGTTCCAAAATTGAGAATTTATCGCAGCTAATGAATTCTACGATTTTTGACCTACCCCCAATGTACTTCAGCTTCTTTTTTCCAGTTAGTTTACCATCGAAGTGGTAATTCACAGTCAACAAGTCTTCATTTTCACCTGAGATATACGAAGAAAAACATAACCTTTAGCATGAGGGTTAAACACCAATCAAAACACAAATTTTGTAGACACAAAACACCAATCAAAACATCAACCTTAAACACAGAACAACAATAATATTAACAGTAACAAAAACCATAACATTAGCAATAGCCTCAACACCAATCACAACAACATAAAACATCAACCCTAACACTAACAATAACACTAATCGTGTAGATATTATCCCATAACAACAACATTAACAGTTACTGTCACTTTAACATAAGACATTGTTAGTCTTTTTCTCACGCAAGTATACGTGGTCAAATAGTAGCAAGTAATAAGTAAGTAAGATCGTTCCCACGAAGACCATGTGTATATGACAAGAATTTACTTATGTAACAATGTATGATTATTAGACTAATGCTTGAACAAGTATAAAGTTTGGATGAATGATTATAACTAAGAAAATTAACTAACGAGATTAACTAACGAGTTTACTTATGCGAGAGAAAGAAATAGAACCCTAACTTCATTGTTTATTTTACTTAGAGTATTAATATACTTAATCAATTTGTATGATAACTACGATTACTAATCAGATAACACGAAATCAGTACACGTAAACCAAACCACTTAAACAGCCACAAAAGAGATAGCAGTTAAGTAGACACCGCTTGCATGACAATCCTATATGTCTATACGAATTGAGGTACAATTGGTTTTAAGCACAAGTTGTCTATTTCGATTACATAGGGTAATAAGATATGGTTAAATCCACTTTCGCATTCATTAAAGATTAACAAACTAGATGTTCGCGACGCATCTAACGATAAGCACAACCATACTAGGTAATCGATAAACACATCTCACAAATCAATCAAGCAAACAAACCCTAAGTATTATTCAAACAAATCCGTTAGAGTTCCATGACAACGATTAGTTCATAATCGAACGAATCGTCATCATGGGCTCAAAAGTTAACATAGTTCCAAGACGAATATAAATAAATGAATAAGAGTTTAGAGAACGTTAAACCAAACAGTAGCCGTAAGTATCGCCTGACAGAAACACTCTGTAAACTGCCGATCGAAATCAAAAGCAGTCGTCACCTGCTTTCTCTCCGCCGTCTGGTTGTATGTTACCGATCGGAAAAACAAAAGTTGCAAATTGTCTTTTCTCTTCTTTAATTTGTATCTTCTCGGATAAAAAAATAGCAAAAAGTAGCACATTACGTTTTGTCCTCTTTTTCGTTTCTATGTTGTAGAAAACCAAAATAAGAAGCCAAAAGTCGTTTATCCTCTTTTATTCTGTTTGATATATCGCACGAAGTGTTGCGCAGGAAAACCAAAACAGAAGCAAATTCTCTAGTCGTTATTTTGTAACCCCAATCGGCACACCTTTGCTTCCTTCTCAATGTCTCTTTTATTTATAATTTCTGCCGAAACCCTAAAAAAAATCCAAATACGAATCATGAAATATTTATCTTAAATAAAATAATATTTTAAACAATATAGCTAAACAAAACCCTAGCATTAGTTTAATTTTTTTTAATTCAGAATTAATTTCTTTTTGTTCTTCGCTTTAATATTTTTTTTAATTCAATATTTTAAACAATATCTCAGGAAAAATATTTTCCTTTTTTTCAATATTAATATATTTTTTCAAGTATTAATATATATTTTTTTTGGAAAAGCACGGGTCATAATATATTTTCTTAGCACTAATATATATTTAATTGTTTCAAAATTGTCTTCAAGTACATTAATTTTCCAGTTTCTTCAATTTTAACCCCAAATTTATTAATATTATCACAATTTACCCGCGGCATAAGCGCCTTTAAGAATACTAGAAAAACATGTTAAAACACAACGAATACTTGAGAACCGGAGAAGATTTTAAGAATAATGGAAGCGTAATAAGTGACATGAAATGGACTTATCAAACCCCCAAACTTAAATCGTTGCTTGTCCTCAAGCAATGCAAAACAGGTTTAACAATTGATGGATAAATGCAATTGAATTTAAATGAATGCAAGAATGCAATGATCCCGAACGAGTAACTGTAACTAATTCAGCATAAATGCCTCAACGAATGTAATGACCTCGGAATGCAAAAGAACTAGGTACTCAATTGCTAGCAATACAAGCGTAGAAGCGTGCGTTTGAGCTCATACTCAACCGACATGTTTTTAGTACAAATTAATGGACCTTACTTGTTCTCTTCATAATAATCACAAGATTAGAAACGAAATACAACCTAGATTCTCTATAGTCAAGATGCACATCCATATTTCCCCCGGGGTTGTCAAAGATTTATTATGCTTTATTCTATATACAGACACACAAAGGCTTATTTGACTGTGCAATGGACGAGGTCCCCAAAATACTTATACAATGGTGCCCATTTAGCGAGCTTTAGGTTAGCAAATCCCACACCGAAAAATTCTTAGGTCACTAGGCACAAAGTCCCCTAGAACTTAATAACTCGAGTACCAAAGAGCTCACCCTAGCCAATTTTTTCGTTTTATTTTTCATCTTTTTTTTAAATCAGATTAGGAATGAGTGCGTTTCGCTCCATCTCATTCCACCCCTAGACTACTCGTAATACGCAGCCCCCAGCGAGAGGATGTACATCAACGAGCGACTACTAGCCTTTGACGCCTAACTGAATAATACACATATTTATCTTTCAACTCCCCAAACTTATCGTTTTGCAATCCATGAGCTAAATAAGGATTAAGGTATGATTCTGAACCTAAGAAATGATTATGTATAACAATACTCAAGTGTGTTCGTAACTAGTATAAAAACAATCGATGAGTCTATGTGTATTAATTGTTCTTCTACATCAAGCGAGCTAACTTACAAGCAACCTAATTAGATTTTATTCCTACTGTCATTCCAAACAATTTTCATCATTGGCTACTTAAGTAGAAACAACAACTCAAGGGGATCAAAGATGCAAAATGCATGAACAAATTGCTATGCTAATAGACTAACTCGATCCTAAACACAGTTTATATGATCATGGCATGAATATGCAGATAAGCATGACTAACATGAAGATGCAGTATCTATCATTAATAACTACTATGATGAACACAACTACAAGAAATTAAAAGATACATGAAACACTCCCCTATCCGTCCAGCAGTGTTGATCATTGTTTCCCAGTGGGTTGCCTCCACGAAGTGCTTATTTAACGTCGATAGCTCGAAGATACCACTCGAAATCATGTAGTGACGAGGTTGATGATGAATGCCTCACGGTTCACCATATCTCCATAGTAATGCTTGAGTCGTTGACCATTAACTTTGAATGCTTTATCTGGTGATTCATCATAGATTTCAACTAATCCATGTGGGTATACTGTCTTGAGTGTAAAAGGTCCAGACCATCTTGACTTGAGCTTCCCAAGGAAAAGCTTTAGACGAGAGTTGAAAAGAAGAATCAGTTGACCCGGCTCAAAAACTTTATGTACAAGCTTCCTATCATGTCGTTTCTTGACTTTTTCCTTATACATCTTCGAGTTCTCGTAGGCTTGAGACCAAAACTCGTCAAGTTCATTCAATTGAAGCACACGCTTCTCACCAGCTGCTTCCTCATTACCTGAAAGATTAGATGCAATAATAACGGGTAATGTAGATGACTCTCCTAAAAAAGCATACCTAAGATGATTTGGTAGTGGTTTGAGTTCAAGTTTAGGAACTTCTTCTAGAAAAGGTTTGAGCTTGTCTTGAGAATCCTTAAAATCACCCAATCCAAGCGACTCATGAGAAATATTGAGCCTCTTTTGATACGGGGCTGCCTATAGTAGTTGAACACATTCAGATATTTCTTCGTCTTTGAAGTCAGATTCACCATGTAGAACTCTGCCTAGAACATCCTAACTCGCAAACTGATCCAACTCATTACTGTGCAGAGAATCGACCATATCCAACCTGAAACATTCTTCATCCTCTGTTGGAGATTGCATAGCCTTGAAAACGTTGAAAGTGACTTTCAAATCTTGCACTCTCATAGTGAGCTCCCCTTTCTGGACATCAATCAAAGTTTTGCCCGTAGCCAAGAATGGCCTTCCCATGATTATGGGGATGTTTTTGTCCTCTTCGAAATCCAAGATAACGAAGTCAGCCAAAAATATGAGCTTATCTACCTTTACTAAGATATCTTCTACGATACCACGAGGATATGTGATAGAGCGATCAGCCAGTTGCAAAGAGATGTTAGTCGGTTTTGGCTCAAGAAGCCCAAGTTTCTCAAAAACAGATAGGGGCATCAGATTGATGCTCGCTCCCAAGTCACATTAACATTTGCTGAAAGTTAAATTGTCGATTGAAAAAGGAATGGTGAAGCTTCCTGGATCTTTAAGCTTGGGATGTAATTTTTGTTCTAAGATCGCACTATATTCCTCAGTGAGTGCCACTGTCTCAAAATCACCAAGCTTTAGCTTTTTCGAAAGAATTCCCTTGACGAACTTGGCATAACTAGGCATTTGCTCTAATTCTTCAGCAAATGGTATGTTTATGTGTAGCTTCTTGAATACCTCCAAAAATTTCCCAAACGGAGTATCTAGCTTCTATTTCTGCAATCTTTGCGAAAAAGGTGGAGGATGGTAGATCGTAGGCTCAACATCTGATTGAGATCGCTTTTTAGGTGGCTGATCTTGATAAGAATTAACCTCAGATGAGGGCTGATTTTGAGCAAAAGTTTTAGAATGGGCTGTTTTTTTTTTGAAGAATTAGCCTCTTGTTCAACTGTGGGGTTCTCGACAACCTTTCATGATCTCAAGGTGATCGTTTGGCATTGCTCATTGCCATCCCGTTTACCTGGATTATGTTTCGTGTCGCTAGGAAGAACTCCCTGAGCTCTAATGATCATGTTACTAGCCAACTGCCCAATTTGATTTTCTAAGGTCTTGTGAGATACCATCAGACTTTTAATCATTAGTTTTATCTCTTCGAATTCAGAGTCTCTCAGAGAATGTTGAGAAGGGCCAGGATATTGATTCTGAGGTTGTCTTGGGGCATACTGTTGAGATTGATGCTGCTGACCTTGTTGCTGAAATCCAGGAGGAGCGTATGGCTTAGCACCATAATGCTGATTACCTTGTTGATTATTGCTCCAACTGAAGTTCGGATGATTTCTGTTGCTTGGGTGATAGGTGTTTGAGATTGGTTGTTGATTCTGCCTCTGAAAGTTACTCATAGATTGCACTGACTCAGTAGAGATAGGACATTATTGAGTGTCATGCCCTCCAGCACAAATCTCGCACACACTAGCTACCTGATGTATCCTAGTTTAGTCAAAGAATCCACCTCCATGTTTAGAGCTTCAAGCTGAGCTGCTAAAGTAGTGCCAGTGTCTACGTTAAGAATACCAGCTACTTTATGTTGTGACATTCTCTGAGAAGGGTTTTGGAATTCATTAGCAGCAATCATCTTAATGAGCTCGTGAGCCTCCTCATAGCTTTTCGTTAATAAGGCTCCCCCAGATGCAGCATCGACCATGGGCCTTGTTTGCGCACTCAAACCATTGTAGAAGCAATTTATTACTAACCAATCAGGCATCCCATGATGAGGACATTTCATGAGTATCTCCTTGTAACGCTCCCAAGCTACACTTATAGATTCACCATATGACTAAGAAAAATGAGTAATAACATTCCTCATGGCGGTTGTTCTCACCATAGGATAGAATTTTGAGAGAAATTTATGCGCTAGTATATCCCAAGTAGTGATAGAACTTGCCGGTAAAGAGTGTAACCAACTTTTAGCTTTGTCCCTCAGAGAAAATGGGAAGAGTCTCAGTCTTATGGCATCATCTGAAACACCGTTGAACTTGAAAGTATCACATATTTCAAGAAATGTCATAATGTGCATATTAGGATCCTCAGATGAAGCTCCCCCAAACTGACAAGAATTCTGCATCATCTGAATAGTGTCGAGTTTAATCTCAATATTATTCGCAGCGACATTGGGTCTGACAATGCTAGATTGAATATCCATGATCTTTGGTTGAGAGTACTCCATGAGTGCTTTTGGAGCTGGATCTCCCATTGTAGAATTAGTATCAGAATATGAGAATAATAACTCTATTCCTTGTTGTGTTTCAAGCTCCTTTTGTACTAGTGCTATAGTTTGAGACTGTGTTTGCATACACGCTCCAGTACCTAAAGCACAAGAAAACACTCGAAAAGCAAGTAACCAAATCAAGTCAGTAGTTAAGCAATAAAACTGTCAAATAACACTGAGTCCCCGACAACGGCGCCAAAAACGTGTTACTCATTTTCTCACGCAAGTATACGTGGTCAAATAGTACCAAGTAATAAGTAAGTAAGATCGTTCACACGAAGACCAGGTGTATATGACAAGAATTTACTTATGTAACAATGTATGATTATTAGATTAATGCTTGAACAAGTATAAAGTTTGGATGAATGATTATAACTAAGCAAATTAACTAACGAGATTAACTAACGAGTTTACTTATGCGAGAGAAAAAATGGAACCCTAACTTCATTGTTTATTTTACTCAGAGTATTAATATACTTAATCAATATGTATGATAACTACGATTACCTAATCATATAACACGAAATCAGTACACGTAAACCAAACCACTTAAACAACCACAAAAGAGATAACAGTTAAGCAGACACCGCTTGCATGACAATCCTATATGTCTATACGAATTGAGGTACAATTGGTTTTAAGCACAAGTTATCTATTTCGATTACATAGGGTAATATGATATGGTTAGTGACATATTACGAATCATGCACAATCACAATACGAATCATTCAAGAACCTATGCTAGCATGACAAGTTTTAAACCCTTAAATCCACGTTCGCATTCATTAAAGATTAACAAACTAGATGTTCACGACGCATCTAACGATAAGAACAACCATACTAGGTAATCGATAAACATATCTCACAAATCAATCAAGCAAACAAACCCTAGGTATTATTCAAACAAATCCGTTAGAGTTCTATGACAATGATTAGTTCATAATCGAACGAATCATCATCATAGGCTCAAAAGTTAACATAGTTCAAAGATGAATATAAATAAACGAATAAGAGTTTAGAGAACGTTAAACCGAACAGTAGCCGTAAGTATCTCCTGACATAAACACTCCGTAAACTGCTGATCGAAATCAAAAGCAGCCGTCACCTGCTTCCTCTCTACCGTCTGGTTGTATGTTACCGATCGGAAAAACAAAAGTCGCCAATTGCCTTTTCTCTTCTTTAATTTGTATCTTCTTGGGGATAAAAACAAAAGTTGCAAATTACGTTTTGTCCTCCTTTCGTTTCTATGTTATAGAAAACCAAAGTAAGAAGCCAAAAGCCACTTGTCCTCTTCTATTCTGTTTAATATATCGCAGGAACTGATGTGCTGGAAAAACCAAAACAGAAACAAATTCTGTTTTGTCTTCCTGTATAATCTGATCAGACAAAACCCACAATAGACCAATTTTTTTTCCCAAGAAATTTCTTTCATTGATGTTGAAAAAGAGATATATAGATTGTTAGGAAACGTTCATTTTGTAAGCTATAAGCTCATTGATTACAGAAGTTATAGTATAAAACTCCTTTCTTTCTTTTGTTTCTCCATCAGTAACACCCTCCTCTCTTATGCTTCCATCCTTCTGAATCCGCCTCTTCTGTCATCCCTTTAGCTTCTATCTTTCTACATCTTCATTCCATAGCAGTCCTTCCTGATAGCTTCTGCAGCCCTCCATCCTTAGCTTTTGTAACTTATCCTGGATTCCTAAACCTGTAAGTAAAACATGTAGTCAAGTCTTTCAACTTGCTAACAGTGTCAGATCATAAAATATATATCCAGATTATTAAGCATATCAAAAGTTTCCCAAACCCATAGCATCAGACCTTAAAATGTCAGCTAAATCACAAAAATTGTGTTGAGACTGAATAGAGAAACTATTCTTTATTTTCAAAGCGTGCTTTGCCAACCAGTCTGCAGCCAGATTTTGCTCCCTAAAAACATGCCTAATAGTCATTTGTGGTGAAATCAGCCGTCTACAACACAATAGACTTTGCTCTAAATACCAGGGACGAAAACCAGAAGCTAACATGTTAGATAAGGCTAAACAATCTATTTCAATGTCTACAAATTTAAGATTAGCCTCCTTACAGTATGTTAAACCATTTAATAAGCCAGATATTTCAGCACAAATAGAAGAACTCTTTCCTATCACACGCCCTTTAGCCATTATTAACTTTCCTAAGTTATCTCTTATTATATATCCAAAACTAGATTCACCATTGATTAGTGAAGAACCATCACAATTTAGTTTAACATGATTACTTACAGGCTTTTCCCACTTAATGTACATGAAAGGTTTAGATAGTTTTACATGATTATAGCAACCTAACTGCTTAGCTATATTAAAATCAGATGACCAATGTTTTCTAGATAATGCAGATGCTAAATGTAGTGATGTAAGCATTAAAAGGACCTGACTCACAATCTGTTTATGTGATGTAGAGATATTACTATGTTTATGTTTATTTCTGGCCTTCCAAATGTTCCAAATAATCATAGATGGCAATACTGTCCTAACATGAACTCTGTTAGAAGTTGACAGAAACCAGATGTTCACAATATGATAAATAATCATGTGTTTACCTATATTAATATTAAATTTATCAGAAAAGAAACTCCACACAAGCCATGCAGTATCACAGGAAACAAATACATGCTGTAATGATTCAATGTTATCACAGTGCACACATTTACTAGCTAGTTGAAAACCTTTAGATTGTAGGATTGTATCAATGCTAATTAGACTGTTCAAGACCCTCCAAAGACAAAAAGAACATTTTTTAGGAGAAATATTGTTCCATATTTTATCTTTGATTATAGATGAAGGATGTTTATGCCTTAACTCTAAGACTGTATCTTTTAGCTTGAAAGAACCATCACTTGACAGCTTCCAAATAACAGAATCCATAATATTTTGATTTATATGTGTTTTAATAACTTTGTTAACATACTGTAAAGGCAAACTACTTTGAAGTTTAAGTATATTCCAAGTATTATTAAGGATGTATTCATTCACTTTTGTTTGCTGATAATACTGAAAATTAACATCAGTTAACAAAATTAAAGGTTTCATATCACTCCATTGATCTAACCAAAAATCTATATTACCCTGACCTATCTTCCACCTAATATGCTTCTCTGCCTCTAATCTATTCTCCAACATTCTTTTCCAAACTTTTGAATCAGTGTTCCTTAATCTAGCTTGCAAAGGGTGTATATTATTACAGTACTTAGAGTGTAACAATTTTGACCATAAAGATTTTTTACTTCTAAAAGAAAACCATAACTTAAAAGCAAATGCAGATTGAATATCCTCTAAGCTTCTAAAGTTGAGACTGTTCTCCTTAAATGGCTTACATAAACTTGCCCAACTAGTCCAAATAAGACTTCTGTTATTCTCATTACAACCCCAAAGAAACTTATTTAACAACTTATTAAATCTAGTAATAACTTTTAAAGGCAATTTTGTTGATTGTAAATAATATATAGGATAGGACATGAGCACAAATTTGATTAATGTTATCTTTCCACCAAAAGAGATATGCTTAGAATTCCATTCATGAATCTTATCCTTAACCTTGTCTATTAAACACTCAAAATGTTCAGCAAAGTTGTTTGAATGAATCAGAATACCTAAATATGTAAAAGGTAATTTAGAAAGCTTAAAACCTAAGAAGTTTTTTAGTTGTTCTAATCTGTTTCTACTCATTTTTGAGGAAGCTAAAAAGGTAGATTTATCTTTGTTCAGTTGCTGTCTAGATAAACTTTGATATAAGTCTAAGAAACTAGATAAATTTCTAACACTAGCTAATGAACCATTTAAAAACAAAATTATATCATCAGCATAAGCTAGACAACTAATATTTAAGTTACTTCTCATACTATAGGGCCTAATCTTTTGCTGACCAACCAACATCTTTATACCCCTAATAAAAAACTCCTCAGCAATTATAAAAAGACAAGGTGATAGAGGATCACCTTGCCTAAGACCATTCTTAGACTTAAAGTAACCAGAAGTTTTCCCATTAGTGATAACAGAATAAGAAATGTGTTCTATAGATTTCCTTATAAAGTCTATTACTTGAACATTAAAACCAAATGCAGACATAACTTCATATATAAACCTAAACTCAAGTTTATCAAAGGCTTTTGACATGTCAAGACTTAAAATAAGATTATCTCCTCTAGTTTTCCTATTTAAATCTTTTACTAACTCCTGAGCTATTAAAATATTTTCCTGAATCATTCTATTGTCAATATAAGCACCTTGCTCATCTGAAATTATTAAGGGGAGAAGCTTAGCTAATCTACTTTGTATCAGTTTTGAGATTATTACATTAAACACAGAACATAGGCTAATAGGTCTGAATTGTGTCCAATATTTGGGAGACCTAACTTTAGGTATAAGGCAGATTAAAGTAGAATAAACTCATTTAGGTATGTCTGAGCTCAAGAAATATCCTTTAACATCATTAAGCAAATCACATTTAATTATAGACCAACAAGCAAGATAGAATCTAGAGTTGAAACCATCAACTCCAGGGGCACTGTTTTTGTTAAGAGATCTAATAACATCATATAATTCTTCTAAAGTAGGTTCTTTCAAGATGCTTTCATTACTTTGTTCAGTTAAAATTTCAGGTATAAAATTTCTAACAGTAGACAGATCATTCATAAGAGAAGTTTTGTTCAACAAATTTGTAAAATAACCTACAGCAGAGAGACCTATCAATTCCTCATCTTCTATCCAATTATTATTTTCTAAAATTCCATTAATTCTATTCTTGACTTTTCTTTTCTTAACATAATTATGAAAAGTAGCAGAGTTATTATCACCTTCAGTTGTCCAACTCACATAACTTTTCTGATACCAGTAAATTTCTTCTTTTTCAAGCAGTGTTATCAAAGTAGTATTTAACTTTTGCAGTTTCATTTGGTTTTCAATGCAATTGTTTTCCTCAAGTACAATTTCAGCAAGTTTAATTTCATCCTCAACTTTGTTTAAGTTAACAAAAATGTTACCAAATGAACTCTTATTCCACATTTGTAAATGCTTTTTTAATCTCTTAAGTTTAGACCAAAATATATACATATCAGAAGAATCATTTAAAGGTATAGACCAATTACTTTCTACAATTTTGAGAAAATCATCATGTTTTAACCACATGTTTTGAAATCTGAAAGATGTTTTTTGAAACATAGTTTGCTTTAAAATAGTTATTAACAAGGGTGAATGGTCAGAACAAGTTCTGGCCAGATGATCCACCCTTGTAACATTAAAAGTATCTCTCCAAATTTCATTATATAGATATCTATCTAACCTTTTCCACTTATGTTTATTAGTCCAAGTAAAATTAGAACCTACATATCCAGGGTCTTCTAACTTACAATCAAATATCATTTCATTAAAATCATCCAAACTTTTAGTATGCAGATTATTACAAGCTCTTTGTTCACTAGTGTTAGATATTGAATTAAAGTCTCCTACAACTAACCAAGGCAACTTAATAATGGATATAGTCCTAAGCTGATCCCACAAAGATAATCTATGACTAATGCTACACTTAGCATACACAACAGTAAGCAAAACAACCTCCCTATGTGCAGAATGACTAACCCTAGCACTTAAAAGCTGTTCAAAATTATCAATGAGGTCAATTATAAAACCATTTCTCCATAAAATCCATATTTTGTTATTTATATTTGCCTGAACAGACTCAAAACCCAACTTAGAACAAATTTCTAGACTTTTATCTACAACTACCATAGGTTCTTGCAAAGCTAAGATATTAATAAAATGCTTTTTAGTTAGATTCTTTATTCTTCTGATAGTTTTTATATTACCTACTCCTCTTACATTCCAATTTAACATTTTTAAAGTCATTTAAGTATTATTTAGAGGATCCTAAAGATCCTTTGGGGTTTCTGGTTTTAATTACAAGTTTATTTCTAGAAGATCTTCTAAGAAAACTATTCAATGAAGGCTTATTTTTCTTATGTTTAGGAGAAACAGGCAAACTTAAATTTTCACCAAAATTTTTCCCTTTATGTGAACTAGGAGAAAGACTCAATCTGTTTCTAATCAGAGAAGGAAATTCAGACTCAATCAATTCATCTACATCTTCATTCAATAAAGCATTAAAAGGGTTATTTATATTCATAGACTCATTTGCATTTTCTATATCTTTTTCTGAAACAACACCAGGTTCAAATTGTTTAAATGCTATTAAGTTGTTATCACCGATTACAACATCATGATTAAAACCATCCAATGTCATGTTATTATCAACTTCAGAAACAATATGCTCACATGCTAAAGAAATGTTACCATCACAGCTTATATCAATATGTCTATTAAGATTTTCTATACCCAAATTGATATCAGATTCTTTAACACTTGATACAAAATGCTTAACTGTTAATAAACTGCTATCTTTTCTAATAACATCATCATGCAAACTAATATCATCTACTGTCATATTATTACTACAAGCTTTTCCTATCTGAAACGTTTGATTTTCCATGTCTTTTATATTATCAGATGCATCAACTTGTTTATTAGGAGAAAAATTCTTATTAGATTCACATGCAAACTGATTATTAACATCACTGATAGTCTCAATATGTTGAATTAAAGTTTCTGTATTCAAGATGCTATTACATGCTTTATCAGATGCTTTATTAATATCAGGTCTAACAACTATCTGTTCAACAAGATTTTCATTGCTTACATTATTTGATATAGCATTCATTTTTTCAGAAATCACATCTATATTAGATTGTACATTAGTTACTAAATCTTTATTAGTTATAGGTTTAGGCATCCACATAGTACTATTCTTTTTATCTTTAGTAATAACTTCAATCTTTTTTAGATTCTGAGATTTCTTGTATTCTAAGTCTTCTGATTTACAGACAATATCTTTATGACCTAAATGTTTACATTTTTTACAATAAGCAGGCTTATTCTTATAGATCACATCTTGCCAAAAACCATCCTTATCCCCGAAACTAACCCAATTTATTTGAGGGAGAATATTAGAGACATCTATAACAGTCCAAACTTCACAACAATTAAAGCTAGCTCTATTTCTATTAAGTAACCAGGATTTTAGAGGTAGACCTATCGCCTTAGCTAAATTTTCAATTGTATCCCTATTATACATGAATTCAGGCAATTTAGAAAAAGAAACCCAAACAGGAGTTAAAGATGACTCACGCTTAGGGTTAAAATCAGGGGTCCAACTTAAAATTCTGAAAGTAAATTGACCAACCTTCCTAACATTATACTTCCAGAAGCTTTTAACATCTAACATATTATCAAACTCCACAAAAATGTGTCTATAGTCTCATTTATATATGTTGAAATTACCTATAGGTTTTAAAGATGCAAGATATGCCCTAAATTCTACTGCTAAAGGAGAACCAAACGAAAACTTCGCAACTAATGTAAATTTAGACAAAGAGGAAAGTTGTAACTTATCTTTTTCACTGAACTTGACGAAGGTATACCCGTCTTCAACACCAGTCTCTACTTTCTCGTGCTTGAAACCATCTGCCGATCTCACCAGAGACGCCTCCTCCTTTCCTATCTTTACTGCCTCCGCATAACTTCGCTTAGGAATAGATCTATGGACCGGCTGATCTCCAGAAACCTTATGAAGATCTTTCTGTAGAGACTCGTCTTTTTCAAAAGTAGGGTTTTCGAAAAAGCGAGTCTCAGAAATACGAGTAGAAAGCATCTGATTTGAGTTACCAGGATGCAGATCTACCTGATTTGGAGTTCGACTACGTTATTCAAGATGAAGAACCGGGATCTTGGTAGACGCCATTTGAGTGGCTGTGAATCGTTTGAGAGAAAGGAAAGAGGAAGAAATCTAGAGAGGGTAAGGATATGTCGATAATGCTAGGGTTGAGAGACTGAAGAGGCTCTAAAGGAAGCCATAGAGCAAAAGCCCAAGGCCAATTCGACGGCCTTAAAACCAAGAAGCAGTACCTAGGTTTCTTGGAGCCCTAGGTCCACCATAAAATAGACGGATGACCCACAAGAGACCAATTGCGATTTCTCTTCTATATTCTCGTCGTTATTTTGTATTATGCCGAAAGAAAAACCTAATCGACACAACTTTGCTTCCTTCCCTCTGTCTCTTTTATTTATAACTTCTGCCGAAACCTTAAAAGAAACCCAAATACGAATCATAAAATATTTATCATAACTAAAATAATATTTTAAATAATATAGCTAAATAAAACTATAGCATTAGTTTAATATTTTTTTAATTCAACATTAATTTCTTTTGTGCTTCGCTTTAATTTTTTTTTCTTAATTCAGCATTAATTTCCTTTTGTGCTTCACTTTTTTTTTAATTCAATATTTTAAAAAATATCTCACGAAATATATTTTCCTTTTTTCAACATTAATATATTTTTTTTCAAGCATTAATACATTTTTCTTTGAAAAAGCACTGGTCATAATATATTTTCGTAGCATTAATATATTTTCCTTTTTTTTCAACTGTTCTAAAATTTCCTTCAAGTACATTAATTTTCCAGTTTCTTCAATTTCAACCCCAAATTTATTAATATTATCACAATTTACCCGCGACATAAGCGCCTTTAAGAATACTGGAAAAACATGTTAAAACACAACGAATACTTGAGAACCTGCGACGATTTTAAGAATAATGGAAGCGTAATAAGTGACATGAAATGCACTTATCAGACACTAGCAGTAACACCATAACACTAACAGTTTCTTTGTAGACGGTATCCCAGAACACTAACATTCAAGCTAAGTCAACCCACAATAATAATATTTAACAATTAACAACACATGAACTACAATACCAGCCCAGAACACTACCATTCAAAAAACATCAGCCCACAATAGTAACATTACACTATATCATCATAATCAGCCAGAATAGTGATGTTAAACACCATAACACCAACAACAACACTAAATAACTCAATTTTCATTCCAATTTAAGTTAAGCATTTATCTAGCCATGAAAATATAAATAAAATCAAACAACTAACCTCTGTAAAAATGCTTATCCATGGTGGAAGCACTGCTTCGAATGGTGACAGATTTCTGGATTTGGGGAAGTTGGTTTCAATCTAGTTATGATGAAGAAATAGATACGATATTAAGCCTAGAAAACCCTTTTTTGTGACGAAGAACTGGAAGTGGCCGAAATCTAATAAGGATGAAGAAGTTGTGTTTAGAGAAAGAATGAAAGTGGCTGAAATCGATGGCTTAGGGTTTACTGATAGTCATGGCTTCAGTAGAGACTGAAAAGAAGTGAAAGGGATAAGGAGAACAATCAAATAATTCACGTTTTGGTCTTTCTGATTAGGGGTTTCTTTGAGATTTTTGAGTTTCTTGTTTTGGAGAGAGAACGGGGTTTGATTTGATTAAACGGATCACCAGGGTACACGGGTCGGGGGTTTGAGTTAAACTATATTGGGTTTTCGGGTTAGGTTACATTGTAGTGGGCTGGGTTGTATTAGAGTAGGTTTCGGGTTGGGTTAGTTTAAATTGGGTTCGACCCGGTTATTAGGCAGCTTACTTGGCATGGGCATGGGCATTTTTGGCCAAAAATTTGGGGGACCAAACTTGCAACAAAACTTGAGGACACGTGTTAATCTCTCAGGCTTCACATGTGCGGGGGGACTATAATTTCAAATTTGTAAAACGAAGAGGATGAGTGGAAGACAGAAGTGAACGAAGGGGACTAAGTTGATACAAGTGGTAAACATGGGGGACTAACAGTGCTTTTTAGCCTGTGAGCATTGAGAAGTTGATACATGGTAGCCCAAACATCAATATTTTGTTTCACTATTGGTCCCTTAAAAAATGAATAATATAGCTATGAAATAAATGATTTATGAGCAAGATTGTGCGTTTTTTAAATTAAGGTTTTAGATTTTTGGGGGACCATTAGTGAGATAAAATATTGATGTTTGGGATGTCATATGTTAGTTTCTCAATACTCACATGTGCGGGGGACTAATAATGCAAAATTTGAAAATATAGAGGACCAGTGGAATACAAAAGTGAACATAGAAAACTAGTTTGATACAAACGCAAAACATGAGAGACTTATGGTGATTTTTAACCTCAACCACCTAATGATGAATTATGATTATTCTTGGATGGTTTGGAAAGATTGTTATATGAAGCTCTACTTCCCATTCACAACCTCTGATTGGTCCAACTGGCTACACACTATTAGCAGTTGGTCTCCTCTTCAAGTGGTTTAGAAAATTTTAGCGCACAACCTTATGCTTGACTGACTTATGAGGAAATATGTATGTTAAGATTTTTAATTATATGACTACAATAGGGTCGACATTAACCAATGCGGATCCTCTCAGACTTCCGCTGCAACTTTTATGGCTCTAAGATCCCTTGCCAAGCTAAACTATGACTAACTTACTCTTTATTTTTTCAGATCTCCGCTAAGTTTTTTTGGTTTGTCATAAGACTTGCTGGGGTGCCTTGTTTACCTCATCCACCAATACTGAATAATTATATTTGATGTTTTGTTTGATGTCTTGTTACCTAGTATGATGTCTCCTTAGTTTATTTACGGAAAATTCCCCTAAGATTTATATATTTCGTCGAGGAATGTCCGATATATATGTAAACAAATTTATATGTAAACAATTTTTTTTCTTTAATGCTTGAGTATAACATAATGACTTTACGTATCAAACTAAAAGAATCATCGGAATCATTGGTATCGGTCTCGAGGTTCCACTTGGTTTTGTATATTGTACTGGAAACCATATACAATATTCGTGACGACAAAGTGTGTCGATCTAGATCGATCTCTGGAGAGCTCAGTCTTGTACTATTACCGAACTTAGTGGTATCAAAGCCAATACGCAAATGTTTTTCGAAGGAGGGTAAAAAATACATAAAAGATATAGGTGGAAAAAGAAGAGTAGCCCATACAAACAATATGACCTCACAAACACCCACCAACTCAAACGATCTTATTCAGTCTTCTTCAACATTAACCTTACCGTTGTCGTACACAAAACACAGACCTCCAAAATAGAAAATCTAATAGAATACACACATGTCATTGAAAATTCCCAAGTTAATTAATCTACATTGATAAGTCCGAATACTGCTTCCTCTCCAGACAGGGACAGATCGGACCAAGACCACCAGACCGTACAAGCCACTTCGAACACTTAGCCCATTGGACTATTAGAACTATGAAAAAAGTACTAAAAAACCTAAACACTTCTTGACTAAGCTGCTTGCTCTTCTACTAAGAGTTCATGGGTCTATAAACGTGACCCGGGTCCATTAAACATGACCCGAAAACCCATAAAGCCCAGATGTAAGGGTATAAATTCCCAACCACCTACATTAAATAGGGGTAATGAAAATTAACTGCAACCAGACTGCTTAATTCTCCCTCTACTCTCTACTCAAAATATTAAATACCCATAAACTTCCATAAAAATATGAACAAATTACTCAATTACCCTCAGACATAAATTAACCACACCATATTGGCGACCACAATGGGAGCACGAAAGTGCCTGAATCGAGCATTCGAAACCAACAAGAAAAGTCAGTCTGAATGAATCCGGACGCCCCGGAAATGCCACCAGCTTTGCTCGAAGGGGTGGGTGAAAACAATGAATACACTATCGAGGAACGCGATAGGCTAAAAGGCGAGATAGAAGCTCTGAGGGCAGAAAAGGCTAAGATGGGTATGAAAGAAAAATCGAAAGCATTAGTTGCTCATCACACCGATAACCCCAGAAAGCATGAGCCTTCAAGGACTCATGTGAGTACCAAAAAGACTCATGCTAGCTCCAAAAAGTCTCACCGGTCTAAGCCAGTGCAGAGTTCTGACTCAGGCTCAGAGTCTTCTGATAGCTCTTCGGATAATGAGGGAGTTGAAGAATCCTTATCCTCTAGCAGCGATGAGGGTCGAACTAAAAAGAAGCAGAAGCAAATCAAAAAATACTCAAGGAAAAGGGATAGACATGGAAAGTTGAAGAAGAATATTGGCAAAGGGTCATCTCACAGCCGGAGGCATGTAGACCGGATGCTGATGGATCTTTTTGCTTTCCACGATGAACCAGGTATCTTTGCAACTCCTAATGAAGATACCGTGTTCAGTCGTGGCCGAAATTAGAGGCAATCTCCATTGTCTTCTAAAATTCTGTCCGGAGACCTCCCTAAGAGGTTTGATAGCACTAAAATGGAAAAGTACGATGGCAGTACTGATCCAGACAATCATTTGGAGAAATTTAAAAACTTTATGATGAACTTTGATGATGATGACAAGCTACTTTGTAGAGCATTCTCCTAATCGTTTACGGTGAGTGCTCTAAAATGGTATAACAGCCTACCACAAGGCTGTATCAAGAATTTCGATACGTTTTGGGTGGCCTTTCAAAGGCAGTTCGTTGGGAGTAAAGAGTTAAAGGGCAACGGGGACACAATAATACATTGTGCCCAGGAACCGAATGAATCCTTAAAAGAATATATAAGTCGTTTTGTGAACACCAAGAATGGGTTGGATGATTGCTTCGAGCAAGTTGCAATAACATCTTTGAGACAAGGCTTGAACCCTGGCAATTTGGCTGATTCGGTGACCAGAAAGAAGGCCATGACTTGGGGAGGGTTGCTGAATCAGGTTGGAAAACAGATTAACGTTGATGAAACAAAGAAAACGAGGGTGCATAGGCAGGTGAGCTCTACCCCGGTGGCACCAAACCCCAATCAGAATCAGTCCGGGAACAAGGCGAAGGAGACCGGACAGAGGCATCGCAGGGCTAAAGCTCAATCTCAGCCAGCTGCACCTGCTCAGACTCAGCAATCCAGAAATAAGAGAGGGCCTTGGGTTCAACCGGAGTGGTTCGCAGAATTGAAAGAAAGTGTGGCCACCATTTATGATAAAACAAAGGAAGAGGTGCACTATAGAAGACCGGCCACACGACAATCCCCTAGAGAACACCGAAATAACTCTTTTTGCCAGTATCACAATGATACTGGCCATACCACCGATGATTGTATAGCTTTAAAGCAAGAAGTTCAGAACTTGATTGAGAGGGGAAAGCTGGGGGCTTATGTTAAAAGAAGAGGAGGTAATAGGCTTGACAATACTCACCGGGTTGGTCCAAGTAATGCTGCTCCGGAGGGAGCCATGGTTATAATCGAAAGGTTTTATGTGGAATCTGAATACTTGGATCCTTATCCAACTCGAAATAGAGTGGGTACCATTGAGGAATGTTCTAGGACAGTCTCCGGGCTCATTAAGTTTTTTGAGTCACTTACAATTTTCGGAGGGGATACTATGACAGCTCCTACTGCTTCTTCAAGGAAGAGGCACGTTCATACTTTAGCTACCCAGCTAGAAGGAGGCATGACTTCCTATCAATCGCAAATTCCATTCCCCTTCATTGTTTTTTATGAAGATAATCTAAGAGATATAGCTGGCCTTCATGAAGATGTTGTTATCATAGGAGCATCCATTGGGGGCAATGACATAAGATGAATTTTGGTGGATACTGGAAGCTCAGTCAATATCCTTTTCTTAACCACTTACAAGAGAATGAAGAATCCATCTGTAATTCAGAGTTCTAACAGATCATTTGTGGGTTTTACTGGCAGCTCAGCAAAGGTGATCGGGGAGTTCGAAGAGGAAGTTCTGTTGGGCAGGGGCCCCTTCAAGAAGATGGTCAAGATACTTTTTATTGTGGTAGATTGTCCCACTTGCTACAATGCTATTTTGGGGAGGTCTTGGCTCTCTAGAATGCATGCAGTGGCCTCGACAGTCCACCAATGTTTGAAATATGCTGTTCAAGGATAAGTGGGAGTTGTCCGAAGCAGTCAGAAGGTTGCAAGGGAATGCTATGCTACAGCCCTGGCGCCCCGGATGTTGGGGGCAGTTCGTATCAACGAGCAATAGCAATTTGAGGGGCTTTCTGGAGGTGAGGGTGAAATTGATGACCCCAGAGAGGCCCCTTGAGTATTAATACCAGTCGAAGAGGTAGAAACACATTGTTTAGAAGAAGGGAAAAGTGTCACAATAGGGTCCAGAATGCCACCCGATCTAAAGAGAGAGATGCTAAAGTTTTTGAAAAGCCATCAGCATGTTTTTGCTTGGTGCAATGCTGATGTTACCGGGGTACCAGCAGATGTGATATCACACTACCTATCTGTCCGGAAAGATATAGCACCAGTAGTTCAAAAGAGAAGGGATTTTTCCAAGGAAAAGGCTGATGTTATTGTACAAGAGGTTGACAGGCTCACAAAGATGGGGCATATCAAGGAGTCTCAATATCCTTTGTGGACTGCCAATCCGGTCCTGGTAAAAAAGAAAAATGGCAAGTGGCGTATGTGCATTGACTTCACAGACCTCAATAGGGCTTGCCCAAAAGATCTGTATCCAGTTCTCCGGATTGACCAGCTAGTAGACTTCACTTCTGGGAATAAGCTGCTATCCTTTATGGATGCTTTCTCCGGATACAATCAGATCCAAGTAGATCCGAAGGATCAAGAGCATACCACATTTGTCACTGACAGGGGTCTTCATTGCTACAAAGTAATGCCGTTTGGGTTGAAAAATGATGGGGCTACTTATCAGAGATTGGTAAACAAAGCCTTTGCTGATCAGATTGGGAGGAATATGGAAGTATACATCGATGACATGATGGTGAAAAGTGTGGATGAACAATTGCACTTGGCAGACCTCCAAGAAACTTTTACCAACTTGGTAAAGGTGAATTTGAAGTTAAATCCAGAAAAATGTGTGTTCGGAGTGCAATCCGGGAAGTTCCTAGGTTATATAATAAGTGAGCAAGGGATACAACCCGATCCGGACCAGCTTAATGCTCTATTTCAATGGAGCCTCCTCGGAATATTAAAGAAGTACAACGGTTAACGGGGAGGTTAGCTGCTTTAAACCGATTTATCTCAAGGTCTTCGGACAGATGCGCCCCATTTTTTCAAACCTTGAAGGGTGCGAAGGGATTTGACTGGACCTCAAAGTGTGATGAGGCTTTCAACGAAATAAAGAAGCATCTGTCCTCTCCCAAAACTTTATTTAAACCAGTTGATGGAGAAACACTCTTCGTATATTTGGCAGTTTCAAGTTGTGCCATCAGTGTTGTGTTGGTGAGAGAAGTAGATAATTACCCCCATCCAGTGTACTACATCAGCAAAAGTCTGATAGATGCGGAAATGCGTTATTTGAAAATTTAAAAATTAGCATTGGTCTTGGTGATAGCTGCAAGAAAGATGAGGCCTTATTTCCAGGCTCATCCTATTATCGTCCGAACGTCTTTTCCTTTGAAGAATGTTCTCCAAAAGGCAGACATTTCAAGTAGGATGACTAAGTGGTCGGTAGAATTGGGGAATTTTGATATAGATTTTGCTCCCCGAACAGCAGTCAAAGCCCAAGCTGTGGCTGATTTTCTAGTTGAATTCCACTCTGATAGAGATTCGGAGCAGACTACTGAGAAGAAACACAAAAAGGTCTGGGTCGTCCGGACGGATGGTGGATCCAGCATTATAGGATGTGGTGCAGGGGTGTGCTTGACTTCTCCATATGGTAACAAAATGTACCAGACTATATGTTTTGCTTTCAGGGCTTCCAATAATGAGTCTGAACACGAGGCAGCTATATCCGGTTTGAAGTTAGCTTTTATTTGTGGGGCCAAGAGGGTCAAGCTATTGAGTGAATCCCAGCTTCTTATCCACCATTCCCAAGGTCAATCTGAGGCTAAAAAGGAACAGCTAGTGAAGTATTTACTTCTTCTTAAAAATGAAGCACTCAAGTTTAAAAGCATTATTTATGAACATATACCCCGGACAGAAAATGAGTTAGCAGATTCATTGGCAACCATAGCATACACAGAGTTGTATCCATGGATCCATGTGCTGGAGAGCCCCTCCATTCAACTTGATATGGGTAAAGAAGAAGAAATTTTTGAAGTACAAATGAAACAACCACAGGATTGGAGATTTAATCTCCTGCAATACCTCTCCGACGGCATCGTGCCTCCGGATAAATCACTGGCAAGAAAACTGAAACACAAGGCTCGTGGTTTTATCATACTGAGAGACGTTCTGTATAAAAACTCTTACAGTAACCTCTACTGCGTTGTTTGGGGGATGATGAATCTCAAGTAGTCCTCTCTGAATTGCATGATGGCGAGGGATCAACTCATTGTGGATTCAGGGCTCTAACAAGGAGAGTTTTACTGGCTGCCTGCTATTGGCCATCTATCATACAGGATGCTAAAGAGCTGGTAAGAAGGTGTGACCCATGCCAAAGATACAGCAATGAAATTCATGTCCCAGCCATTCCTTTAGAGTCAATTTCTGAGCCTATACCTTTTGCTCGATGGGGTTGGATTTAGTGGGGCCTCTCCCTATGGCGTCCGGAGGGCGCAAAACTATAATTGTTGCAATTGATTACTTTTCGAAGTGGATTGAAGCAGCCCCTCTGGCAGGAACAACATCAAAAGCCGTTATAAAATTCATTCTATCCAACATTTATTGCAGATTTGGTGTTACACAAAAGATAACAACAGATAATGGACCACAGTTCGACAATAGGGAAACGGAGAGTTTCTATGCCTCAAGAGGTATACAACATTGTTTCTCTTCACCTTTCTACCCACAAGCAAATGGTCAGGTTGAAGTGGCTAACAGAACTATACTGTCCGGTTTAAAGAAGAATTTGGAAGGGGCTGCTGGGAAGTGGCCTAGCTATTTACAAGAAGTTTTGTGGGCTTACCGGACAACACCTGGGGCTGCAACACAGGAGTCACCCTTTGCTTTAGTCTATGGGATGGATGCAATAGCTCCCATAGAAGCAACTCTCCCATCATTTTATATTCACAACTTCTCCGAATGCGCTAACGAAGTGGCAATCAGAAGTCAGCTCGACCTAATAGAAGAAAGACGAGTTAAAGCTCACCTTAAAGCTGCACACTATCAGGGTTTAATAAGGAGCAGATTTGCTTCTAGAGTTAAAAGAAGAGATTTCCAACCGGGGGACAAGGTATTGAGGAAAGTCTTCTTACAAACTAAAGAGAAGCTGCTCGGCAAATTGGCCTCGACTTGGGAAGGACCTTATATGGTTGTTGAAAGGCTTAAACCTGGAACATATTGGCTAGAAGACAAGGATGGAAGAGTTCTGACCCACCCTTGGAATATCGAGCACCTCCGGATGTACTTGGAGTAACATTTGTGTAAATATTCACTTGTTTAAACATCCATGTAAATATTTGGGGGCATACTCTTTCCTACCCTAGTGGCGCGGGGAGGTTTTAATGAGGTGTCCGGGTTTTAAATAAAATTTGATGCCTTCTCAAAAAATTTCCGAAGTGTTCTTACTTTGTCTTTTGTCACACCATCCAAATTGAAATAAAAGAGTGATGACCACTTTAACATTTGTCATCGGAGAATTTAAACACTCTCACTATGAAATGACTAAGGGCTATTTAAACACTAGCCAACAAAATTGGAACAGATTATGAAAGAATGTGAGAATTGTGCAAAACAAGGATATTCATTGAAATAACTTAAGTGATTTGGCCTTCCAAGGACTTTCAAACTGCCAAGCAAACACACTTACAAAAAGAGTGATTTGGCCTTCCAAGGACTTTAGTTCAGATAATGTGAAAAGTAAAAAAAAATCGTAATTTAAGACTGAGCCTTTAAAGATGGCTCAGCTTCATCCATCTTCTTCTTCCCCTTGGGTTCATCTTTCTCTTCGTTTGGGCTCTCTCCGGTGTTCTCTTCGTCATCAGATGAGGATGCACTGGAGAAGCCAAACCTGTCATCTTCGGCCATTGTGTGATATGGGAGGTCTTCAGGCTCTACGTGAAGCCATAATCACCCAAGTTCCTCTTTGGGAACTTCTCATGCAAGAGCAGGACCATGTCTGATTTCACCTTGGCATACATTTGCTCTTGAGTGTCTATCACGTTATTGGCATAAGTATCGATCTTGGCCTGGATTTTGGCCTCATGCTCCCTTAGCAAATCAGCTTTCTCCCCTGCAGCTTGGGACACTGCGTTTTCAAGAGCAATCTTGTCGCTGGTCAGGTTGGTGATAATTTGGTCCTTGGCCTTGGTCTCCTCTTTTGATGAGGCAAGATCTTTCTCCAATCCGGACAGCTTCTCCCGGAGCTCTGTGATAGTATTCTCTAGAGTGGAAACTTTTATGGTACTCACCTCTTGGGTTTACTTCAGCTCTTTGTTTTCCCTCTTTAGAATGGCAGCGTTTGAAGTGGCAGCAAGAAGGTCATCGGACAACCTCTCTTTGTCAGACTTGAGGTCTTTGATAATGTCTGCCTGATTTCGAACTTGCTTCTCCAACGCGAGTACCGGCTGAACATTGCTTAATGAAAAGTGGGCTATAACATCCCTTTCACTTGAAACAACAAAGGTCTTACCATTAAAAGTCACTGTGTTTGAAGTGCTCGGAGGGAGATAAGGCCCAGCAAAATCATCTCTGGGGAGATTGATAAAGTACTCACCAAGCCCACCAAGACCAGTGATGTCTACCCCATCAATATTAAGATCTCCCCCTTCGACCTCGTCGGTTTGGAAGTCACCAGGTATCTCCTCTGCTTGTGTTGGGTCAGTGGGGTCAGCTTGGGAAAGAGGCTCCGGAGGTCGGAGAGAGAGTTCGTCACCCTTAGAGGTCTTTTTCTTCTTGGCCTCCCTATCTTTGCTTTCAGCTCCCCGTTTACGGTCTCTTTTTGAATCCCTTGGAGGATTTGAGGAGTGAACCTCTTGCCTAACACTCTCCTGCTCTACCGCTGCTAAGAGAGCAACATCAATTTGACTAGGGGCTGGCCCCTCCGGATGCGTTGGAACATCCTCCTCCACCACAGCAGGGTTAGCTCCACCCACCACTTTCTTGCCCTTCTTTTTTCCTTTCATCTTACTCGGGGCCTTGGCCCGGCCTGGCAAGTAAAGTGTTCCTTCCGGTTCGTGCGTCCTTTTGAGCACTACATCCGGAGGAGGCTGGGTGGTGAGCTCTTCCCAAGTTAAATCTCTCCGACCCGTGGTGTTCCACAGATGGGACCTTGATAAGTTGCCCCCTGTGAAAGCAGCATGGAACCGGTTCCCCCACTTCTCATCTGCCCAAGCGTTGATCTTGGTGCAAGTGGTCTGACCGGTTTTCAAGTGGTCACTAAAGTCCTTGGGCAGCACTGCTAAGGCAAAGATAAGACCAATTAGTTTATACAGACTTGATTTAAAAAAAGAGAGAGAGACAAGAAAGTAAAGTAGGAGACTTACGGTCACTCCTCCATCTGCTTGTGAGAAGACTTGGGTTGACTCCGGACTTGATTTTCTTCCCATTCTCCCAAACACCACTTACAAACAGGAACTGGGTCCTCCAATTCCTCTCCGACTCTAGCAAGTCATCCACAGCTTTGAAGTTATCCCCCATGTTGAAATGGTAGAAGGGGATGTGGTGGTTTCTGCAGAGACTGGCCACAACAGTGAACTCCTCCATTGGTAGAGGAATCCCGGAGAGCCTGGAAGCCATAATGCAGGACATGAGGGTGTACCAAGCATTGGGGCTCAGCTGGCTCGGACATAGCTTTATCAGATGAAAGTATCTAACAATTTCTGGGTCCAAGGGGAATCTGAGCCCTCAATTGAACAGCTCCGTGAAGATGCCTATCTCGCTCAATTTGTAGTCCATGGGAGTTTCGGGGTTGATAGGGATTCTTATCTTCACGTTCTCCGGAATTCCCCACTTCGTACGCATCCGGCCCAACTCGGCTGTGTGGATGAATGCGTAGTTGATCTTTTGCAGGGCAATGAGGTACTTGACATTGACCTTGTGAAAACAAGGCCTCACCCTTCCTTCAAGACTCTCCGACAGATCCGGATGCCTCAAGCACAACTTTTCCTTGCCTTTATCTTTTTTGGCAGCAACAGCACTACTAGTCTGTCCGGAGGGCTCATACTCGAATGAAGCCTCTTCGATAGAGTCCTCCATTACTTCCTCCATGATTGATAAGGGGTTTTCAGTAGCAGTCGTAAGGGGAAGGTTTAAATCTGGCTCAGCCTGGCTGCCGGACTGCTGGGTTCCAGTGTTTTCTTGGTTCCTGGCCTCCGGTTGGGGATCTGGTGCAGATGTTTCCTTCCGGAGACTTGAGCTAGTGCCCTCCGGACCGGACAGCCTGTCCTTGGAAGCTTGACCCTTGACTAGTCGGCCTTTTCTTCGATCAACTAATTTTTTAGGAGAGTTTTCGGCGTCTGACCCCATAGCTAAGAAGGGGGAGGGTTTCTTAAAGTTGGTAACAGTTACATCTAGCTCAACAACAGGTTCCGATTCTTGAACCGAAGAACTCGAGATAATGGGTGAGAGATTTTTTTGAAATAACATTTTCGGTTTCATGCCTTTTGAAGAAGAAGAACCCTGGTCTGACTCTGTGGCTGCAGTCACTGGTTTGTCGATAGGGGAGGGGGTAAGCCTGCTGCAATGCGCCTTTCCCTTTCGACCTTTTGCGCCTTTTCTAGTTCAGAGAGGTTGAGCCACCCGCCTTTGACCAAAGCGTTCCGAGCCGTGAACATAAACAAACTGGGTAAAAATTTGTTTTGGAGAGAAAAAAGCTTTGAGGATTTGCAGAGTAAAAATGAGAGTGATGGTGAAACAGTAGAAAGTATTTCAATTTATAGTAAATCTGAAAAAGAAGTTTGATTCCTAGGAGAATTCGAAAAGATTGGTAATGATTAAAAGACGGCGCTGATGTCACCCTCTTTAATGAAGAGGTTTCTTTTCGAAGAAGGTGGGTGCAAAATTCAAGGTGAAAAAATGGCTGAAGAAACCAACCAAAAAGTGACACGTGTCCCATAAACTCTGGCAAAAAACCGTTTGGATTTCCAGAGCTTAATCAGTCCGGATAAAGCCACAACACAAACAGACCTGTCCGGATTAAAACTGCCCCTATACATCAGACTGTTTTTCAGGTTTTTGGCAAAGGCATTTGAACAAACACCTAAAAAAAGGGCTCCTGATGAGTCAGAATACTGCTTCCTCTCCGGATAGGGACAGATCAGACCAAGACCACCAGACCGGACATGCCACTTCGAAGACTTAGCCCATTGGACTATTCGAACTATGACAAAAGTACTAAAAAACCTAAACACTTCTTGACTAAGCTGCTTGCTCTCCTACTAAGAGTTCATGGGTCTATAAACGTGACCCGGGTCCATTAAACATGACCCGAAAATCCATAAAGCCTAGATATAAGGGTATAATTTCCCAACCACCTGCATTAAATAGGGGTAATGAAAATTAACTGCAACCAGGCTGCTTAATTCTCCCTCTACTCTCTACTCAAAATATTAAACACCCATAAACTTCTACAAAACTCTGAATAAATTACCTAATTACCCTCAGACATAAATTAACCACACCATACATGACCCTTGGTAATCCCTTATAACATTTACATGAAAAGTGGGTCTTTAGGGAAAAATATCCAAACTCTGATCAGTACTAAAAGACCTTTACTAAAAGAATATGTTCAGTCTTTTAAATTGGACCAGTGTGTTTTGCATGCGACTATGACTGAACAATATGTCACCATGGATATTCCAGAAAATTTATAAACCGATAGCAAAAAGAAGGATACACACACCTCCACCTCGGAGCTGTTCGTGTACTTCTAACACATTATGGGAGAAAATGGTTGCCAGTCACAACAAGACTCGCTTTATAGGACACAAGGTTCGTACAGTACCAACATGCGGCCATAGGCACGATACTTACTACCCTCTATGCTGGAAGTGAAGTCTTGGTGTTTTCCCTAATTTCAATATGTCACTAAGGGATCCAAACCTGTCAACGTTTTTGAAAGTTCAAATGAAAATTACAGAAGTCGAGAAAGGGTCTTGTATGTCGGCCACCTTGCACCAACATACTGTCTATCGTTTACGGAACCATGTTATGGATTTTTCGCTCAAAACATGAATCTTCCAATGTTTTTTTAGTGCTAGCAAGCAATGATGAGCAGATCCCGACCATCATCTAGATTCTGAGGGAGATCCTAAAAGAAGAACTTCAGAAGCTTATACATTTGGATTGGATCACAAATTATGAGAGGAATCAGACATAAACACATCTCCTCAGAGCGCCAAACCTTACTTTCCTCAGACAAACTAATGGAACGGTAAAAACGGTTTATAAAATAGACGACAGAGAAGCGAAGAAAGTTCCAATTTTACACTATAACATGGTGCGCCATGTTTCCAAACCAATAGATGAAGACATACCCATTGTCTATTTCCACCCAGACATATCACATTCTTATACTGATAAGATAAACGACCACTTTATTTGGGATGATGATCCTTCTATGTGTGATGTAAGATGCACATGTTGGATGGAAGACTCCGATTTAGATGATGATTCAGACGATGAAAAAGAGGATGTCCCATACCTCTGTAAATGAGATATACTAAAACCAGACAAAGGTAATTCTCTCGATTCGTGTATGATGTTTTCCTCTGGATCACCATCATACATGGATGATTTCCCAAAACTGGAAAAAAACATGGACGCACAAACTAAGTTGTATCCAAGCCATATGTACAACTTTCCTCAGTATTTCCTAGTGGAAGATTGAAGAACACAGCCAACAAGAAGTCGTTCTAAACCGGCATACAATTAACATCATTTCCCATAATATGGTTCTCTACATGATAGGAAATAAAGTAGAAGAGGTCCTCTCCCAAAATAGGCAACCAAATTTTACAATTTTATCAAAATTTACGCTCACAAAATCGCTCAGCTGGATAAGGACCTTAGAAGCATGATATCACAGAAGAATACATGATGAGAATTTGACCAAAAAGAAGCATATATAAAAAATTAAAAGAAAAATTGTTATGATTGAATCTGACATGATGATGTCACTTGTTCATTTTCCTACATATACAAATTTGGTGTATACTCGAAGGAAAACGATTTCGTTCTTCTTCCCTCAGCTACGCGACTACTCGAGCCATTTTAAAATGACATGACATATTAAGGCTTACTCTGAAACCGAAACCCGTGCTGAAGATATAACCAAAAGGGAAAGAAAAAAATGAAGATCTCTCCCCAAATATGGTTTTCCAATCTCGTACTAGAAGGAAAACTTATATTCGGAAGAATCAGTGACAAGTAGAGAAGATAGAAAGAATTTTATATTATTTAAAAAGTTTATATCCATAGAAAGATACCTCACAGAATGTGAAGGACTGGAATACGAAATGGATGATATTACTAATATGTTCATGGTCAATTCCGTAGACTCAGATAACCGAGTTGAGGACATGAAGGAGATAAAAGAAAAGTAAGTAGTTCCTCTAGTATCCAATAATGAGCCCTCCAAACTCACAGGAGGTCCATGGTTCACTTTTGATGATATTCCTTCACACCAGTGGAGAGCAAGATTGCACGAGTTTGGAGCATGGATTGATCTTCAAATGACTAGGAGTGGTGCTGAATTATCAGATATTTTGAGAGAATTTTCCCTCCGCATCACGGGATCCTTTAGAGAATGGTTTCATACAATAGGAGATTATCAACAATTACAGTTATATCAAGTGAAGGAAACCTCAAACATTCTTGGAACCATACATCAAGAATTTATCGGTGATTATTATTTGATAGACAGAAAGGCCCGACAAGGATATTTTGAAATGAGATGTTGTTCACTAGAAACTAAAGATCTTGAATATCACTAGTAGAGGATGTCCAAAAGGTATTATATGCTCAATGGATATGATGAACCCAATCTAAGGCACACATATATCAGATCTATCCTTAAATAAGTACAACTAGAACTAAAAGTGACTATTGCAACATCAGGAAGGGAAGCATCCAGAATCACCATGGCATAAATTTCTCAACTTACTCTTTTGGTGATTGAAAAGTTGTGTGAACAACAAAGATTTTTTCAGTCGATGATGAACAACAAGAAATCACTCATTAAGGTATGTTGAAAGAATTACCTTGAGATAAATTGTAAAGACAAGAAGGAGTGCAAATGTTCTACAAAGAAAAAAGGCGCACTAGAAGAAATTTAGGAGAAGATTTCAAAAAACAATGAGGAATAAGAAACCTTTGAAATTATTTTGAAGGAAAAATTTCAAAAGATCATCAGTAAAATCAAACATATGTTTTATATGTAGGCAAAAATGACAACTTTCAAAAAAAATTCCAAACAAACCAGAGAAAGTAGCTCAAATATTACAACAGGTACAAAACAGATTTTTAATGGAGATATGAGACAGAGACGTTGAGTCTCTATTCTCAGAATAAGAAGAAACAAATGAGGAGCCAATTTTTGTTTTAAATGTCTCGGCCACCAAAATCTCTTTCTCAGAGGATGTTTTCTACGATGGTTACTATATACAAGTTCAACCAACAACCGCAGTTCCAGTTCTACAAATTCATGTCCTCCCTTTTGGATATGATAAACCTATCTCTGTTATTGGGTTTATGGATACCAGAGCACATAGAAGCATGATGCCAGCCATTCTTCATTCATAATGTTGGGCCAAACATACAAATTTTTTAAGGGAAGCTAGCGGAGAAATTTTTAAACCAAAGTTGATTACAGAAAACCCGATTTGGGATTCAATTATTTCTTGACTGTATCATCTGGAAAAAAAAATTAGAGACAAATCTTCCAGGAAAAGATCTATTGATCGGTTTTAACAGAAGGAGTCAAATTCAAAAGGTCGATGAAGCCATATGTTATTGTACACAAGTTGTTTTCTTTATCAGAAACCCCTACCGACTACTTTGAGATCAAAATAAAGCTTCTTCTTTTATGCACAGACTCCCATACGGCTTTTTAGCATCCAATCCCATTTTAGAAGAACAAAGACTTTTTTATCTGGTTGTCGTTCAAGCAAAACGAAAATTTAAATCCAACCAAAGCTACACATCAGGGTATGTCTCCATCTGATTTAATCCTTGCACAAAAAGAGTGCCAGGAAATTCTAAAACAAGGGCTCATTGAGCACACCACATCAGAATGGGATTGTCAAGATTTTTATATGGAAAAATACTTTGAAAAGGCACGGAAAAAAACACTCGTCATCGATTACAAACCTCTTAATCACTTTCTAAGGGATGACAAGTTTCCGCTACCTAAAATAAACACATTGTTCATCTATCTCAAAGAAGCCCATGTTTTCTCCAAATTTGACCTTACGGTAGGTTTCTGGCAAGTAGGGATATATCCAAGTGAAAGATCTAAAACAACATTCTGCATCTTTAATGCCCACTACCAATGGACAGTTATGCCTTTCGGGCTCAAAGTAGCTCATTCCATCTTTAAAAAAACCACGACCAGGATCTTCCAGCCCATTCTCCATCATGCTCTAGTATACATTGACGACATACTGTTGTTCTCGAAAAACGAGAAAGAACATCAAGTTTTGCTTGGACAATCTAGTCAATTGTATAGGAGTATGGAATTATGCTATCTGAAAAGAAAAGCCGACTAGGAAGGTCCAACAGTGACTTCTTAGGCATGCAATTTTTCGATGAAAAATACCAGCCACGACCACGCATCACTCAAGAACTTCAAAATTTCCGAGACGAATACCTAATGACAAAACAAATACAACAGTTCCTAGGTATCGTCAATTACCTAAAATATTTTCAACCATGTGCTTCTTGAGATACAAGTCACTTATAAAAAAAGTTGAGGAAAACCGCACCACCATAGGGTCAAATGCAAACGACAGCACTAAAGTTTTTGAAAAAGTTACTCAAAATCCTCCTCCCTTCAAGATTCCTAGAGAAGAAAAATAATTTTGCACACTTATGCAAGTGACGAATTTTGAGGAGCTATCTTACTAGAAGAAATCGAAAGTAAAATACACTTTTGTGGACATGCAAACGGACAGTTCAAAGATTCATAAAAAACACTATCATACAGTTTACAAGCAGACACTGACGATCAAATACAGAATCAAGAAATTCAAATTTCATCTACTCGGCCATCATTTTATGGTACATCTTGATAATTCTTCTTTTCCCAAAGTTCTCAAATTCTGTAACAAGTCACTTCTTGAGAAACAACTCCTCAGACTAAAAACGTGGTTCTTGAAATACAACTTTGAAGTACAACATATAAAATGAGAACACAACTTGATATCGGATCTCCTGTCTCGACCTCCACCATCAATTCGACTCATCACTTATGCCCGACAATTCAGATTAATCTTCATGGCTGTCCTTTCCTACAACAAGGACCACATGAAGGAACTATAAAAAAGGAATTTCCACTATGGGTTACTATCAAGACTGCATTTGATTATCAAGACTACGCAAAAAATTATCTTTATTGGATGATGAGGACGTTCAAAGATACGAGGTACTTCCCACGTGAAAGCACATTCTTTCTGGATCATCCTTACCTTACTATCTACAATTTACTCCGGATAAGAGACTTTATCCATCACAATTGTGGTATCTTTGGTGCCTCACAATAATGTATTACGCCCCAATAACTTTCGACGTAGAACTTATGTTAAGGAATTTCTAGACACCATCTCGTTCCAATAATCTTCTCTGGACATTGTTCGAATGGTTTAACCCAATACAATGGTGGATAGATGAACTCAAAGAAGTCAAGTCAATTGATACGCAAAACTGGTGAGAACCTGATGATCCTCCAGAAATATTAACAGTCATTTACGGTTTTCACCGACCATATTTCCATCATCCAGAAACCATCCAACTACGGTAAAAAAATGATACCAACATGTGGTGTGCTTTTTCTCGCATAACTATGTTAGACACTTGTAAATGCTTAACAAAAAATATTTAAAAAGAGATGTTGGAGGGTAACAATGGAGTTATGGAAGAACTACACATTGAACATACGTCCATTGGACCAATACATGACACTCGCATGTTCGCCATCTTCAAAGGAGAATGAAGTAACAATAGTAATGAGGGATCCACTACTATCACAGTGGAAGTGGATCAGGCATAACCATCAAGACTAGAGCCCAATCCGATAATAAATTTAGAAAGGTCAAGACCATCGGAAGATAGAAAATTCAGCCCGTCAATCATGGACATCAGAGATAATGAACTCCTAAAGCAATATAAACTAGGTATGAAGAACTAGAAAAGGCAAAAAGTATCCAAGGCCCAAGCCCAATGAACTTCTCTTATAAAGACAACCTTGGGCCTGGTAAAATTGAGTGGTCCTGAAAAAGGACTCTTCACAAAGTCATGAGTTAACAAAAGCAAGAGGGACCTACTAGTCTTATAAATACGTTTGTCATTTATGCATGTAATTTTGTAATATTCTGCATGTCTGTTTTTGTAAGGGTTGGCCTCGTGGCTCTCCCCTTATCCAAGTGTCTGTAATATAAAGAATAAGGACACGTCTTGTGATCTCATCATAGTAAGCTCCTCTTTATATAAAGAGACAACCTACACTCTATAAGGATCACCATCACATAAACATTTTCACTACTTTCAATAAAATGTCTCTCTTCTAAATTCTAGTGTCTTTTTCTTAAAGCTCATAGTCTCTCTTTATGGATTCTCCTCTTTCTTCTTAAAAAATATGTGTTCTTCAGATTGGTTCCGAATATTTTAAAATTTATACCTAAAGTCATCGTGTTATACAAAAAAAAGCTAAACGTAGACCTATATATAGTTGAAGCAGTCTTCCGAAGTCCATATGCTTAAATATAACATAATGACTCTAAAATATCAAACTAAAAGAATCACTAGAACTTCTGGTATCGGTGTCGCAGTTCCACTTTATTTTGTTTATTTTGTGTATTGCAGTGAAACCAAAAACAATATCGTACCAACAGAGTGCTGTCTTTCCTAAAAAAAACTCAATTACTTATTAAACACATATCTAACCAGTAATATAAGCCCAAACGTGTCCTTAGTTAACATGCCCACCCAATGTTTATGACTACTGTAATCAATATTGTAACTTTACAATGGACAATTCATGATCATAAAAAATAGTTTCAGAAATCAACCTTTCTCTCACAACTTTGTTCTTTAATCGCCTGGCTCGAAATATTAACCCCCATGCTACAATTCAACGTCACCATCACATGTTTCTTATAAACCCCCAACACATTCACTCGCCCACCAATTCGTGAATAGCTCGTCATATTCAACACCCCCGATCCAACATCCATTCCCAAATTCGGATTATTCAAGACCCGATCCGTCATAATCTCTACCGTTATATTCATCCTCACCGTCTTCTGCCCCTTCGCATTTCCCGGCGGACCATATCCTTCGCCGGTGACTTCTCCGTGGTAGTAAATCGTGGTTGTGGTGTTGTTGTACTTGAATGAAGCGATGTTGGGGTTCTTAATCGACACGTCAACGATCATCGAAATATTGACTCCTGGTGTCGGAATGGTGGTGTTGGCGATCGTGATTCGGTTCATTTTGATTTCGGGTTGTTTGATGCGAAACACCGTGAAGGCCAAGATGAGGATCACGACTGATAGAATCAGCAGCACGGCTGTGACGCCACCGCAGCATTTTATGAGTTTCTTACGGGTGCGGGTTGGGGCGGGGGATAACGGGAGTACTTGGTCGTGTTCGTTCATTTCAATTTGCTTTATTGTTTTGTGGCGTTGATTGGGATTTGAGTTTGATTTTTGGGCATTGCCATTGAAGTCAACTTTTGCTCGTAATAAGACATCATAGCCTCTGACTCTGACTATTGTGCGTTGTCCTGTTCACACTAGGAGTTGGTAACTTTTATATATATATATATATATATATATATATATATATATATATATAATTTTGTTTTAAGGTATGTTATACCAGATGTGGTTTAAGTTTAAAAAATATATTAGATCTTTAAATTTTTATTTAATATCCGAATTACCACTAAGTAAAAAAAACATCATAGATATATCCAATTCACAAAATAATCTATTTGGCTATGTATACCCAAAAAAACACAACTCCGTACTAGATCAAATCTTATATTACTACAATTTTTTGAAGTTCTACAAATTGTGTTCTTAACATTTAAAGTTCCCCAAGAACATTCAAACTCTTTTCAATTTATTTTAAACTTTTTCTAATAAAAACACAAAATCAATCATGAATCAACCGAAATTAAGGTAAAAATTTGTTTGTTTTTTTAAATTTTATGTTTAAAAAATAAGGATTTAATTATTAAAAATAATAATAATTTTTGGGTGTTTGGAGGCTATTTTCCGGCCAGAATTTGCCCGAAAAATAGCCTCCAAACATCCTAAAATTATGATTTTTTTACCTAATTCAACCATAACCCTAATTTTGTAACTAACACTAAGTTTCCATATTTTAGTTCGCCGGATAAATTAGAGAGAACTTGTAGATTTTAGAGAGAAGTTAGAGAGTGTAAAAGAAACAATGAGGTGGAGGAAAATTAGTAAAAAAAACCTTATATACCCATAAAAGGATATTTTTGTCAAAAATTGGGTAAACTTATACCACCTTTGGGTAAACTCAAAATTAGGTATACTCAAACCACGTTTGAGTATATATAGTTTAACCCTTTTTTTTAATGTCGAATAGTTTTTTCTTTTTGAATTTTCAAATTTTAAATGTTTAACTGTCTAGTTGTTTATAAGTTGTCCCGTGGAAAATTCTAAACCATCACACGTGAAAGACTAAACGTGCAAAATTTTAAAACGGAAGGACTAATAAAAAATAAAAAAATAAATAAAAATAAAAATAATTTGAAATACACCGATAAATATAAATAAAACATACACAAATCTATCTAATTTTAATACATAAATATACAGTTGGTAAAGTCAATACTTTTTTTAAAAATTAAAATAATTAAATATAATTATGTTTCTTAATAACAAAATATATTTGTAAAAGAACATCATTATTGAAAATGAGAGTTACCAATAACGAACCAGTTGAAAATAAAATTAACAATAGCAATCCAGATTTTAAGTTTATTAATAACCATATTTTACATAAAAAATTTCAACAATACCCATCGAGTATAACAAAAACAAAAAAACTAAAAAAATTCATTTTCTTCTCTAACTCGTGAACCTCGTCTCAAACCACTCAAATATTTCAAATTACATATTATTACAACATATTTCAATGAATTTTGTAACATTTCAGCACAAAGCAACTACTAAAGAGAAATCAGAGATTGAGCAACAAGTAGAGTTAGTGTATTGAAAAAGAATGTCTTCCGCATGCAGTGCTTAGAAGTAATTGGTTTCAAAATGGCTATAATCGCTCAAAGAGCCAAACAGACTGCTCAGAATGATGAGTTAATATCGCAAAGTGCGAGTTTGTTGTCTCAAAATATGGCTAAAGCAGAGAGTATCGAGGAACTACCAAATAAACTTACAGCATTTATAGTGATGAATGCGAACTTGAAAGTGGGAGCCTTAGAAGCTAAAACGATTATGGATGAAACGAGGAAAAAATGGTAGAGGAGGCCAAACAAACAATATATAATAGAGAAAAGTATGTAATGAACATTGCGGCAGGAATGCTTGACCATACACGAAAGAAAACTATTTTGGATATATGGAGAACGAACCTCGGGTGATAAATAGAAAAATAGACTAGAAGATAGACTGGAAGCCTCGAGTGATGAAGAGAATGAGAATGATGGTGACCTAGGCAAGGAAAAGAAGATTACTGATACTACTAAGTTGTCCCTCATGGAGAAAAATAGTGCAGTTTTACCCGATCTGGTGAACCGAAGTGGCTCAAGGGTAGAACCCCTCGTAAGTAAAACAAAATATAGAAGTACGCATGAACAAAAATTATTGCCCCGTACTATAGTCGTGTACTTGTTTTGTTTGTTTATTGAATTTCTTTCCCAATGAAGTATATGTCTCATTGTTGTACAACGAGTAAGACGGTACCGTTTGTATTTGTTTACATGAATTCGTTTTTGTTAGTTGGAATGTTTTTGCTTCCAATCTGCCAATATTGTGTCGGTCTGTTAACTCACGCGCCTGCGTTGTTGAGGTGGTGGGGATTTTGGTTCGGTATATTGAGGCTTATGAAGCCTGCTTCCATAATCATACGTTGTTAAATAAGTGATCAAGTCTATGTTATTAATATGCTTAGTCCATGCTCAGTGTGGCCGTTTACGCGACCTTTTAAAGTTTGGCATTTTTACCACATTGTTATTTTTATCGTAGAAGGTTATAGGTTTAATGTAGCATTTTTCTGGCCTTTCGAGGCTTGGTGTAGTAACTAGGTCATTATTTTTACCATCAAAGGTTTTTAGGCTCAGTGTGACCTCTTGCATAACTATTTAGACTTTGTATATTAACTCGATTGTGTAACTAACCGTATTGGTCAAAGCTCAGTTTGGCCCCTTATGTGGCACTGAGGTATGGTTTATAAAACTTTTCGCTAATAATGATATGTTAACCCCCTTCTCATTAACATAAGACTTGTTTAGGTGAAGGCATGGTGTTCTACCTTGTCGAGTATATTGATTACTCATGGAGAAGTCATTTGAGAATTTCGTGATTGACGTATGTATGTAGATAAAGATGAAGTCTAAAAATAGTTAAAACCTCATACAGTAGCAAAAATATAAATCATTAATTAACTAGTTTGTAACGTGCCTCATTAAAAAAACCATTTCATGCCATCAAACGATAAAAAAGTGCACATTGATTTTACATAGTATTATGATATAATTTTAGATGGTTGATATTTCACGAGTGTTTAAGAGTCTTGATTTCCATCTTTTCAGCCGGTGTGCCACATGGTATCCTTTGGAGATCACTGCATAAGGCCCATCCCAATTGGGACCGAGCTTCCTCCCATTCTTGTCCCATAATCCATGAAATACCATCTTCATAACTATGTAACAAACCTTAAGTGTCATCGGTCTCAGCTTGGAGTCAAACATGTTTTTTTATCAAGCTTTTATAGTGCTCTGATCGTACCATTGCCTCATCACGATACTCTTCAAATAAATCTATGCATACTTGTCGCTCATCCATATTTGAAGTGTCTGAGTCATTGGCAACATGCTGACTGGAGATGCTGATCTTTTTAGAGACAACAACCTTCATTCCGTACACCAGAGAGAAAAATGGTTTGCATGTTGTTGACCTAGGCGTCGTCCTATATGCCTAAAGAAATTATGCGAGATTATATGGCCACTTCCTTTTAGTTTATTCGAGTTTATTTTTAATACCCACCAAGATGGTTCGGTTCGTAACTTCAACCTGAACCTTCGCTTGCGGGTGATATGGTGTTGAATAATATTGCTATACCCCGTATCTTCTATCGAAAGTTGTTATGGTTGCATTTTGAAATTAAATCCCATTGTTGGTCATTAGGATATGTGGGATTCCAAAATGAGATAAAAATTTGATTATGTATGAAATTACATATTTCTTGTGTTCGCGTTCGATACACAGCCTTAGCCTCGACCTACTTGGTAAAATAATCCATCGCTACAATCAAATATTGTCGCTTTTTTGTAGCCATTAGAAGATCCCCTACCTAATAGAGCCCTCATTTGTCAAAAGGGCAACATGTTGGGTTAACATTCATCGGCTCACTCGAAAAGTGGCGCATATTTGTAAACTACTGATAATGGAAACATCTTTGCACGATCTCTTTGGTATTGGCTGCTAGGTTTTGGCCAATAGTAGTCTGCCAATAAAAAAACACCTTATCAAGTTGCGTGACCCATAGTGGGCCTCGACCGCACCCTATGCAAGTCTTGAAGAACGAATAAAGCCTCGTATTGATAGAGACAGAGTGAGTAGTATTTCTTCTGTAAACGACATTATTCAAGGACTGTATATTTTACCACTTGCAGTTACAACATTTGTGCCTCTGCCTTTCCTTCTGTAAAAGTATGATCACGTAAATAAGATAGGTATTCTTGCATCTACACATCTCATCTCTCTATTGCTAAGATCTGTATATCTGGTGTACTAATGACTATTATGGAGTTGTGTTGTATGATAATAAGCGAGCTACCACTAGAGACGAATGCCTTGGTTAGTAGGTCAGCTGTTGAGTTATTTAGATGTGTTACCTGCTCGTACGTGACACCATCAAATTTAGTTTCTAACTTCCTGAACATCTCTAAGTACCCGCGCATTAGTTTTTATTTTGCATCGTACATGTTTTTGGCTTGGTTCACCACTAACTGGGAATTTATAGGGATTTCTCTCTACATATATAGGCCAGCTTCAAGCGTCCCAAAATGGCCTCCAACTCCATAGTATTGTTAGTGACGTCAAAAGAGAATTTAACAACCTGCTTGATTTCTTCACCGCTCGGCGTCTTTAAAATAATACTGTCCCTATCCTTGTAGGTTTGAGGCACCACTGGCTTCAATTATCCATTCCATTAATAAGTTGTTTTTAGGCTCGTCTTGACTTTCGTTGAGCTTTTACTGACCGTAAGTTCGTTAATAAAGTTTGCTACTGCTTGTTTTTTTTATTACAGTATGCGTGCATAAGTTATTTTTTACTTTTCTAACTCAATGGACCATTTGGTGAGCCTACCCAAAATAGATGGTTTTGTAGCACACTCTTCAAATGAAATGAGGTTCACAGGATGATGACGTGACTTTTAAAGTATGACATCATCTTTTTCACAACTACTACCAACCCTATAGCCAATTTCTCCAAGTTTAGGTACATGGTTCATGACCAACACACCACTAACAACGAAATAAGAGACAAATAAGTAAAGGTAAAATGGCTCACCGAGAATTGGTGCTGACTGTATTTATGGGGAAGTCAAATACTCTTTAGTTGCTTTGAATACTTTATCACACTGAATGTTCTGAGAAAACTTATTGTCCCTTTAATTACTTCAAAGAATGGATGGCTTTTGTTTGAATTTCTATATATAAACCAATAAAGGGCGGCCTATCTACCCGTAAGACACTAAACTTATTATATGTTACTAGGTGGTTCCATGTTGAGGAGAAAATTTAAGCTCTTCGGGTCGGTCACGATCCCACTTTTATTGATGATGTAGCCCATAAACTTACCACTGCGTACTCTAAAACAGAACTTTAGGGGATTTAATTTGAGGATGAATTTTCACAAGATTGCAAAAAAATTAACTAACACTTTGAGCTTGATGAGACAAAAAATGTCTAAGGTGGGTATCTTAAATCTAGGGTTTGATGTGAGAAGAGAGAAAAGAGTAGAGATAGCAAATAGAAAGAGAATATATTTAATAATGTCCACCAACCCATATATGGGGGGTTCCCTTATATAGTGAGTGAGGCGGTCCCCACCTTTTTCCTTTGTGGTCCTTTTACATTTCTAATTTACTTTTACAAGTTAGTCCCTTACTTGTCTATACTTGGGAATATTCTACTCCAATTATTGTTACCTAATAATAAATATAAGAATGGAACAAATATATTTATTTTATTCAATAATTAATATTCCTAATCTCGAGCCCGATGATTTATTGCCTTATCAGTATCCCCCCAATCTTCAAGATCTCGGGAGTGAAGATTTGTTGTAATTTGGCTTGAGTAGCTTATGTCGTGTCACTTCTTTGGGAACGGTTCCTTCACAAGTAAAAATTTGAAATTGCGATCGCATCAAGATTTCCATCTGGCCGTTGGGCATCTCTGGCTCATTGTTCCCGTGACTGACGGTCCGTTCTCCTATGGGACCCTCGTGTCTGATCCACTTACCATCCTCACGGTACTTAGGAGAGAAATCAGTCATATTTCTGACTCGGGTAAAAAAATATTATCCAACCCATCTGCAAAAACGGACCGTCACGTTCCTTGGCGTAGGTGTACGCGTGAGACTCGCTTGAGGGACACGCGAGTTCAGATGTTGTCGCACCTCTACTAAGCTACTTCAATGATTACCTATCTCTCTTGTAGCTAATGAAGGCTTCCACGTGTCACATTCTTACTTGTAGCGTGTCTGATCACACGCCTCCCCAGGAGACTTTTCAACTTCATGTGGCTCTTTTCCTTTGGACTTCCCCATACAGAAGAAAATTGAGGCACAAGGTTGCCTATAAATATGCCTTCCCTTCACTCACTATTTGCTTCATCAGAGAAATTTTTGTGAGAGAAAGTGGCATTCCTGGTTGTTCTAGAGAGATAAACCGCTGTGTTTTTTAAAAAGAACATCACAAAGAGAAATCGAAAGCCTAAGGAGAAAAAGAAGCTTGTGTTCGAGTTCATAGATTACGGTAGCATCACTGATAGGGTTGAGGAATACCGTGTTGGGGGATTAATTTGGGATTATGCCAAAACTCCTTATACATTAGTTCCTCCTCCTCACGATCCTATTCAGTCGTCACCACTTCCCGTATAAACATTTATGCCATAAGAATTGCCTACTGTCCAGACCCCATAACCAGTTCTTATTTCTTCAAGCGATCCTACCCTGAGGCCTCCTGTCGGTCTGTCTGGTCACTTAAAAACTAAAATAGTAACTCATGTTGGTGATCTTGCCGACTCTCCTGCTTCCAAACATCTTTTAAAAACGAAAACCCGATCCAAGTTCCTTACAATGGGTGATTCCAGTGCCTCATCCTCACCCGAAATGGTGCACCTGACTGAGACTGTTATCGATTTCTGGACGGGTGTTAACACCGCTACTATCCATCGGGGCGTTGCTCAAAGTGACGCTGATCATCAGAGGATGGAAAGAGAGAGCTTGAAAAAACTTGCAAGAGTGTGACCCCCATCATAAGCGCATATGTAGTAGCTCAAGTTTTGTTAACCATGCCTCGGTCAAGACCAAAATCACCGCTCATTCAAAATTTTCGGAATAAGCTGACCCCGTGGATGTTGAAAAGAAAACGATCGCTGTTGACAAAGACCCGGAGTTGTCCGTTGAGGCTGATCCCGCAGTTGGTCTAACAGCTGATCCAGAAGAGGGGCACCAAGTAGAATAAAAGGTTATGGCTGAAGACGAAGGGGCTACTAATGTTGTTCCTCCCGAAGAGTCTCTCCCACTTGAGGTCGAGGCAGTGATGACGACCAGCTATCACCGGAGTTTGTGTAGGGAAAATGTTATCACCTTGTTTGAAGGCAAGTACTTATATTATACTCCAAAGGAACAACCCGAGCTATTAATCAGATAGGGCATACCACAGAACGTAAACGTGCGCTTTCCCGTTCTCGGGGAGACACCGTTATCTGTCAGGACCCGAGAGATAATTATTTTTATCGATCTCTTCAACTTGGGTCTCAGACTTCCTCTGGATCCCGACATTGTAAGGTATTTTGAAGTTATCGGTCTTTGCCCGTCCCAGCTGACTCCCAATGCTTGATGTACACTAATGTCTTGTATCATGGCCTCCTGACTCTCCGGCCATCCCATGCCAATGGAAGAGTACGTCGCCATGTCCGGCATTTCTAAGTCACCAAAGTTTCCTTTATTTTACTCGTCTCTAGAAAATACTTGGAAGATAGTAAACAATTTCTTGGAAGGTGACAAGTCATGGAAGCATCGGTTCGTTTTCTTCAGTGGTGCTTGGGAAAATGGACGACCCTACTCTGCTGAGAACCTGAGGTAGTTGCTGCGCACGTGGATTCATGACGGCAAGTTTTATTTTTGATAAAAAAAACCGAGCCGTTGTTTCAGTGTGCAAGGAGCATATCCAGGAGCTAAAGAAGGATTACTTTGAGGCTGACAAAGTGACCTTCCAAAATCTGAAAGACTACGCTTGACAGAATTGGGGTCAGGCGTTTCATCGGTGTTTCAAAAATACCAACTTGATAGGTAGCAAGTTCTAGCGGTGCTGTGAAGAGCCTCTGAATGCAAAGCAGTTGCGCCAGCCTTCCAGTTTGGTAAACTTGGATGCAAAGACCGACGCGCCTGGTGCATATTTATTCCTACCAAAGCATAATATAGCGCCAAGTAAGCGTTCCAAGTCTGATGAACTTGTCGAGCAAAAGAACAGGGATAGAGCTGAGGTTGAGGGGAACGAGCCAGTAATTGCTGCGGATGTTAGGAAAGTTAGCGGTCAAGGTGTTAGGGGAAAAGAGGATGAGGTTAAGAAGAAGAGGAAAAAATCTGTGGTCGATGGTAATGAATCCAAGAGGTAAAAAATAACGAAGAGAAATGTAGACTCTAAATCAGGCGCGATCAGGATGACTATGTCAGTCGTCGAGAATACTACTATTCCAGCTCGTTCTGAACACTACGGAGAGGGTGCCAAAGCTGGGGATCTTGTTGCCACGGCCGCGCTTTTGGCAGAGAACGCCACTGTAGTGGTGATTACGGATGAAGATGAGATCGATGAGCTTACCCTAGAGAAAAAGAGGGTCGGCCCCTCTGATAAAAAGAGAGCTGATGAAGCCTCGTCTAGCGGGACAAAACTACCCGTGCTTTGGGTGCTTGGAAGTTCAAATACTTTTCCTTTGCATTGTAATGACTTTGTTTCTCTATCGCTATACAACATGATCGTGCCATTAGCCATGAAGAGAGACGAGCATGGCAATTGAGCCAAGAGTTGTTTGATGCGAAAGGTCGTATAGCTGAGTTGGAGAAAGCCTTTAAGGAGAGGGATGATGGTAAAAATATTCTGAAGGAGAGAGTTAAAACGGGGGAGGATAAAACGAAGAAATCTGAGGCGGAGTTGACATCTCTTCAGATAAAGAAAAATTCCATTCACAACTCTCTTTCGTGGGTTAGGAAAGATCGTGACAATAAAGGACGCAACTTGGCGGCACTGAGGTTCCAGAATCAGTTCCTCTGCCACTTAGTGCTAAAGAGAACCAAGGTGAACGACGGGATTCAGGCTCTTAACAAGGCTGAAAACGTCAGTTTTGCTGCAAAGTGTAAAAAATTAATGGCAAGTGAAGTAGCTGATGCTAATGCCGCTTACGTTTTGAACTTGCATAGCCAATTTCCCGACCTGCCATTGGGCTCGATATGGTTCGATGTTCCCGAGGAGGATCGCCCACCCTGTGTCATTTGTGAAGATGAGGAGAATGATGACGCTAATATGTCTGATACCGACCCTGATGATGAGGATGCCTGAATTTGTTGAACTAATTTTGTGTGCTGTTTGTTGTATTTTTTGTTGTGATTTTTGCACGCGGAGGCATGTTTTGTGGAAACAAACTGAAAACGTAGTCAGTTATGTTATGACTTTATTCATTCTCTATGGTATTTTGATAACTTGATAACAAGACACCTAAATAAGATCGGGATAAAATGTGGATAAACTTAATCTGAATACCTTATTACGGCTCATGATACCGTGTAGATCAATTAAAATTGAAACATTCCCATTTATTGTTCGGGACAATATGTAGATCAGTTAAAACTGAAAACCTATTAAGGTTCGGGAAACATGTAGATCCATTGAAACTGAAAAATTCGTATCGCCGAAATCAAGATTACGTTAATCACCTCGTCAGTTGATGGAATTTCCTAGAGATCTGATCCTTTAGTAACGCATCTGTAATTTTAAAGGAAAAATAAGTAGATTAAACAGATCAGTTGCTATGAATACCTCATTAAAACCTCATCGCACCACCAAGGTAGGAAAGAGTGCACCCCCGATCAAAAGTTTTTACATAGTCATAATCAATCATAAAAAGAACAAGTTTTAATCCAAATAAATATTTAGATGCTCGATATTCCAGGGGAGTCGCAAAAGTCGCTCGTCTTGTCTTGAAGTCTATAGATGTCGCTCTTGACTTTTTCCACCACTTGATATGGGCATTCCCAATTTGGTGTGAGCTTACCGAGGCTTTTATTTTTAGCATGCATAAAAACTCTTCTCAAAATCTTATCCATGAATTTGAATTCTCGTGGGCAAACTCTCGATGTGTATTGGCTCCTCATCAGCGTTGGTAATCTAGTGAATTTAAATGTGCTTAACTTTGTTTCTCTTCTACCAAATTAAGAGCCAAAGATTGTTCGTCTCCATTTCTATCCTCAACATAGCTCCCAACCCTGAAGGAGGGCAAATTGTCTCGGCAGGGGTTACCACGTCCATTCCATAAACGAGAGCATAAAGCGATTCGTGGGTTGTTGTTCGGGGGGTCGTGCGGTAGGCCCAGAGTACTTCCTCCAGGTAGTCTGGTCATTTACCTGTTTTCCTTCTAAGTTTTTCTTGAGCCCGTCCACGATAGTCCCATTTGTGACCTTGACTTGTCCATTGGCCTGCGGGTGGAAGGGTGCTGAAAAACACTGCCTGATTCTATGAGACGAACAAAAAGACTTCATTATGTGAGATGTTTGACCATATGAATTTGACGATATCTTTAGTTTTTATTCCCGATAATTACTCGGCCTCGAACCATTTGGAGAAGTAATCCACCACAACTACTATCATCTGCCTTCCGCCAGACGCCATCAGCAATGGCCCGACCAAATTGATTCCCCATCGGTAAAAAATGAGGCCTTGTGAGATTGACTCTAGAGAATTAGCAGGTGTGTGTATTACGTTCGCGAACCTCTGACATGTATCGCACATTTTTACTATGGATTTGGCGTCGACGGCCAATAGAATCCTGCGAGGAAAACCCTCATTATCAGTGCTTTGAACTCGCAATAAGCGGCTCCTTCTCCGTCGTGGAGCTCGGAAAAAATTATTTGTGATTTGTTGGTTCCCAAACATCTTAACATTGGTCTGCTAAAAGATTTCTTGTAAAGTACATTTCCCCAAAGCACATACCCCCGAGCTTTGTTTTGTATCTTTCTTGCCGACGCTCTATCCTCGGGTAAGGAATGTTCTGCCATGAAGTTTATAATTTCTCTTCTTCACTCTGATAAGGCTAACGAGAATATTTGACAAACGATTTCGGGTCGGTTATCTAGCTTTATTCTCTTGATGATTGAGGGATTTTCTTGAGTTATTATCCATAAGTAATTATTTGAAGAAGAAACATATGTTAGGGAATCCACGACTATATTCTCAGCTCTCGGGACGTGCTCGTATGTAACATTTGTCAAAGAGGCAGCCAGAACAAGCAACGCGGCCAAATATTGAACAACGTGTTCTTTTCTGGCTTCTGATGCATCCGATGCTTGGTTTATTAGTAACTGGGAATCACTAACGAGACGTACGTGTTTGGCACCACATACCTGTGCTAACCTTAATCTAGCCAACGTGACCTGATATTCATCCTCATTGTTAGATGTTATAAAGCCGAAAAAAATTTCCTGGTGCATCATTACTCCCAAAGATGTGGTGATCTACACGCCAGCCCTGCATCCGCTGATATTTGACCCTCAATCGGTTCAGACTACCCATTCTTCCGGTTTACTGGCCTTGGGCAATCCCACTTCCTCTGGCTGGATCGAATGAAACTCTGCCAGGAAATCGGCCAGAGCTTGGCGCTTTATAGCCGTTCGAATTTCAAAATCAATATCGAAATTTCCTAACTCGACCGACCACTTGACATCCGTCCAAATATGTTCGGTCGCTGCAACACATGTTTGAGGAGAAAAGACGTTTTGAAGATTATCAAATTAGCCTGAAAGTGTGGTCGCATCTTTCCCGCCCCGTTAACCAAACCCAAAGCTAATTTTTCAAGCTTTAGGTATTTCATTTCAGCATCTAACAAACGTTTGCTTACGAAGTAAACCACTTTGGGGACTGCCCCAGCCTCGCTTACCATAACCGCACTTACTGCATAATCATAGACTGATATGTATAAAAAAAACATGTTTCTTCCTTCAAAGGCTTCGTTAGAAGGTTCGGGGACGACAAGTAATTCTTGATTCCCAAAAAAGCCTCATCGCAGGTGGGTATCCATGCGAACATTTTGGTATTTCTCAAAACCTGAAAAAATAGGGCACATTTGTCAAAGGAACGAGAGATAAATCGATTTAAAGCTGTCAACCTCCCTGTCAGTATCGGTACTTCTTTGACGCTCCTTGGGGGGGGGGGTTCCATGCCAGTTAAAACTTGCAATTGTGTCGGGTCTACTTCAATCCTATTTTTGCTGACTAAGAAACCCAAAATATTCCCTGAACGAAGGCCGAAAGAGAATTTTTCAGGGTTCAACTTGAGGTTTATAGCCCTGAAACTGTCAAAGGTTTCCCTTAAATCAGCTAGATGGTCATCATCGGTCTCACTTTTGACGAGCATGTCGTCAATGTAAACTTCCACGTGTCCCCCGATCTGTTTCTCAAAAGCATGTTCACTAGTCTCTGATACGTTGCCCGGACGTTTTTCAGCCCAAATGGCATAACCTTGTAGCAGTACAGTCCTCGTCCGGTTATGAAAGTTGTGCTTTCCTCGTCGAACGAGTCTAGTTTGATCTGATTTTATTTGACGTACACATCCATGAAAGAAAGTGACTTATTTCCTGACGTGGAATCAACCAACTGATCAATTCTCGGCATCCGGAATAGATCCTTTGGACATGCCCTGTTGAGATCTGTGAAGTCCACACACATCCTTCACATGTCATTCTTCTTTTTTACTAAACAGGGTTGGATGTCTACCGCGGGTTTGATATGCTTGATGCTTATCATCCTCTCAACTTCCCGTAGTTTGATTTATGCTTTTTTCTAGTGAAAAAATCAGACGTTTCTGCATGATAGGTCAGACGTTTCGATTAACTGCTAGACTGTGGATAATTAAATCACCTGGAACCCCGGTTACATCTTCCAAACACCAAACGAATAAATGTAGCCTTTCTTTTAGTAACGAAATCAGCTTTTCACGAAAGTTCGGTGATAAATTAGTTTCGAGCTTCAAAAATTTCTCTTCTACAAATTTATAGTTTTCACACTCTTCATCGGTAGTTAACAAACTCGGGGCTTCTCGGGGATCGTTAACCGGTTGTGATCCCAAGGAAGCCCTGTTAATTTCTAGTCTCTTGCCTGTATCATTTCTTGGTCATCTTTTGTTGCCAGCGCGACTTAGTAGCACTCTCGGGAAGCCTTCTGACTACTTCTAACAACGCCTACATTGTTGCCAACCACATACTTCAAGCACTGATGAACTGTGGATGTCACCGCGTGCATTCGTGACAGCCATGATCTGCCGAAAATTGCATTGTGTGAAGCGGGCGCATCAAAAACTACGAACAAAATCGTGACCTCTTTTTTAAACGGCCCGCAGCCGAGCTGCACAATGCCTTCGAATTTGCCAATTACCACTTTCGTTGAACCTGTGAAACCTACGATGGTCCGATCTGACCTCGATATTACCAGTGGTTTCTTGAATTGAGCAAAAGTATACGGAAAAATAATATTCGCGGAACTCCTAGTGTCCACAAGTATACAGAGAACTTCATCTCCCGCGATTGTTGCTCCAATTACAATAACGTCTTCGTGAGGGCCTACTCCATCCCTCATATCAACGTCATCGAAATATAGGATGGGCGAGGGACTCCCGCGTAGATGAGGAGACGTTCGAGATTTCCGTTGTGTTGCCAGATTCACGATGTGCCGCTTTCGGGAAGAATTGGTAATTACTGTCATTGAGTCGCCTCCAAAGATTGTTAGAGACTCAAAAAATTGACAGAGACTACTTACCTTCTTTGGAACCTCCACGATATATTTTTCAATGACCTCGATAACATTGTGGTTGACGTCGGGATCCAGGTATTCTACTGATACATCGAAGGGGTCTCTAACCTCAGTTATGGTCATAGTTGTTTCTGGTTTTCGCACAACCATGATTTCTTTGGACACGGCTCCCTGTTGCACTCGTTGTTTTACGTACTCAAGTTGATGAGTCCGGAATTATTCACCACGGCTCACTGAGAAAGCCGGACAGGGGTAATTCGGACGATAGGTGCCCACTGAACTATCCGGACATGACAAAAGTACTAAAACACTAAACACCTTTTGACTAAGCTAGGTCCTAATCTACTTAAAAACTAATGGGTCTTTAAACTCGATCCGGTTTAGTAACTTGACCCGAAAGCCATGGGTCCATAATTAGGGGTATAAATACCTAACCACTTTCATTAATGAGGGTAATGAACATTTAATACAACCTTTTATATCAAATCTCTCACTACAAAACACTCAAACATTTAATACCCTTGAAATTCTCTAAAACACCTAACGAAATTACCCTCAGTCCAAAATAAACCACACCACAAGCAACTTTCTATTTTCCACTAGCATATGTATCTTCTTTTTCAAAGAGATGCAATCTTTTATGTCATGCCTTACGTCTTCGTGGTATCTACAATACCGATTATTCCTGTTCTCCCGAGGAATCTGGATTGTAAATGATCTTCGGTAGATTCCACTCTTTTTTGTCTAAATGGTTGACACACATTCGGTTAGATCAGCATTATGAGCAAGTCAGATCCATTTGTTAGAGATGGGTCAAGTAACCACTTGGTTGTTTTGCTTGACCTTCTGTACCTGAGATGCTTGGGTTTTAACCGGATTAGGCTGGGCCCTGGGTAGAAGTGTATTAATTGGTTACTGTTGCGGGATATAACTGGACTGGGTATTCTATCGAGTGACAATCGTGGCATGCGCACTCTGTTGGACTTAGGCAGCCAGTTTGGATGTCTCTTTCTCCTCAATCAATATTTGTTTTTCCACCTGAGCCAAAAGAGCATAAAAGGTATACTCTTGTTTCTTTATTACAGCTTGTTTTATTGGCCCATGAAGCAATCCCAACCGCTACCCTGTTAACGCCACATTTTCTTCGCAGTGGTCGATATCTGTTTTAGCATTAATGAAACACCTAGTATAATCCACGAGGCTTTCACCTACCTTCTGTATGTAGTTGAAAATCGTATCTCCACTCACCTGAAAGCTTTTTCTTCCAACAAATTGCTGACGAAACATTACGCAGAACATCCCAAAGTTTTTTATGCAGCCTTGCGACAATCTGTTATCCCATTTTGAGGCTTGATCACTAAAAGTCATTGAGAAGGCTCGATACAAAAGCTTGTCATCATTGTCAAAACTCAGCATAAACTTTTTGAAGGCCTCCAAATGATTATCTGGATCCTTTTTGCCATCGTACCTTTCCAACTTAGATATGTCAAATCGTCTTGGGAGATTTCCCGATAGTATTTCATCCGACAATGGAGATGCTCTCCAATTGAGTCTGAAACCATAGGCGCCACCCCGAGGCCTTCAGTGGGGATCCTGTACAATCCTTCATTATTTGGACTGACGGACTGGTTGTTGTGTATCCATGTGTTTGGCTTCCTAACGATTTCTATTTCACTTGACGTAGTATTACCCGCTCTTCCTTGCTCGTCGTCACCATTTCCTTTTTTTCATGAGAGTTCAGCGTTCTTTTTTCCGTGCTATCCCTCTTGTGTTTTTATGAATTGAGAAATCTTGCTGTATGTCGTCTGGATCTGTTTTTCCTGTTCAGCTTGTTGCGTCTGATTCTGCGTCGGGATTCTCGCTCTGAGGATTCCTTGGTAGTGAAATCGGTGGAATCGTCACAATCCTGTTTTGAAGGACGCGTGACCATTCTTTCTACTTCTTGTACTGGTTTTAGTTCTCGACGTCCTCTGCCGCGAGGATGGTTCTTCTTCCAATCCTCACTCGAAGAGTCTTCTCTATCGTGTCAATTACATGCTCCTTGCGTTTCCCATCTCGAATCATTTTTTCGTTTAACGTTTTATCCTTGTCGGCATTCAGCTTTGCAATTTCGCCCATTAGCTGTCTTTGTGTCATGATTAATGTAGATGGCTTGTCCCGAACCCGTCCGTAGTGGTCATGGTCGGGGAATATCTCGCCTTCAAACAATGATTCAGCTTGGACTGGACCTCTCCCGATCCCGTCCATAGTCATTTTGTCGTTCATATTTCAGTTAGTCGTGATTTTGAGGAAAAATATGACCTTCAGGTATCACTCTTTCCCGGATACGACGCCAATGATAAGACAAAAAATGACTAAGGTGAGTATCTTGGATCCAGGGTTTGATGTGACTATAGAGAAAATATTAGAGAGAGAAAATTGAAAGAGAATTTATTTAATAATGCCCACCAACCTAGAAAAATAGGAGGGGTTCCCTTATCTAGTGGGTGAGGTGGTCCCCACCTTTATCTTTTGTGCTCCTTTTATATTTTTTAATTTACTTTTACAAGTTGGTCCCTCACTTTTCTATACTTCGGAATATTCTCCTCCAATTATTATTACCTAATAATAAATATAAGAATGGAACAAACACATTTATTTTATTCAATAATTAATATTTCTAATCTCGAGCCTGATGATTTATTACCTCATACGAGCCGATAATTCTCGGTATTAGTATTCACCAGCATGTCATCAATGTAGGCCTTCATGTTGTTATCGAGTTGTTGTGCAAAAATATGGTTGACCATGCTCTGATATGTTGACCTCGCATTTTAAAGACCGAATGACATCACTCTCTAGCAGTATAGTCCATTCTCCCTTTGAAATATTGTGTGCTCCTCATCCTTGGGGTGCATCTGAATCTAGTTATACCTTAAATATGTATCGTAGACGATATGTTAACCAACTGATCGATACGAAGAAGATGGAGCATATCCTTAGGCGAGGTATGATTAAGGTCGGTGAAGTTGATGCACATTCCCCATTTTCCGTCTTTTTTACTAACACTGGTTTGTTACCCACAATGGGTATTTCGCCTTTCAAATGTGCCCCAAGCAAAAGAGTTTGTCTACTTCTTGGACAATAACATAAGATTTTTAAAGTGAAAATGTTCTCCTCTCATTGATTGGTCTTGCTCGTGCGTTGACAGATAGCTCGTGGTAGCTAACTGATGGACTGATCCTAAACATGTCGTTTGTGCTGCACCCGAAACATCCATATTCTGCATCAACAAAGTAATTTAATTGTCTTTTAAGTTAGGGTCAAGTTTATTACCGGCGCAGATTTTTCTCCTTTCGGCTACCACTTTGTTGCCAACACTACTAAACTGATCCTTCTTCACTAGGGTCATCCACCCCATCTGGCATAATTGTCTAACCTTCAGCGGCTCACACAAGTGATCAGAGACTTGTTGGTGAAGACTCCGATGAAGACGATACCCCATTATGGGATATAAATAGAGAACACGGTGGATATGAGAGGTGTGAAGATGTTGTCACAGACGATGATGTCTTTGAGTCTATGTTTGTCATTTTACTTAGATGTTTTAAGAATTATGTAATTTGATGTTTTATAATTAGATCTTTTAGTCTATGTATTTGTCATTTGACTCAGATATTCATAGAATTACGTAAATAGATGTTTAAGTTATTATTGTTAGTTTAAATTTCTAAATTAAACTATTTAAATTACAGTTATGCGCTATAAAAATATTATTCAGGTAAAGGATCACTGCATGTCATGTGGTCATCGCCTCGTCGCTCGCCTCGCCACTGTGGATTTTTTAGCCATATTTTCCACGGACCACCGCACGCCACTGACAACTATGCCCTCTGACAATGGGTTAGTGTTTTGTTATTGGACCTCTTCCCCAATTTTGGTTAATTTCTATTGAGTTGACTTTGTTTCATCCATGAAGATAGCGTAACAGCTCATCACGGTGTGTTGACTACCTATGATGATTCCAACCATGTTTTCGATTGGGTACTTCAGACATTGTTCAATTGTGCAAGACGCTGCTTCCATTTGGTATAACCATGATCTGTCTATGATGGCATGATAGGAGATGGGTCATCCGATATCATAAAGACTTTTCTCAACTCTTTCTTATTGTTACCACGACCAATTGTTACTATAAGCTCAACCTCCCCACACAATGAGATGATTTCCCTCCGTACCCGATTAGCATTCGGTCAGTTAATTTGTATGGTGGTATCTTGTGCATTATGTCGTATCTTTTCTTAAAGATTATATTCACAAAGCTCCCACCATCAACCAAGATGCGCGTAACCACCTTTCATCTGATGTCCAAGTTAATTATCAGAGCATCCTCTTAGGATGTTGCTATTCCCTTTCAATTTTCATCATTAAACGTCAATAGGGATGGCAATGGGTCGGGTTCGGAACAGGTTTGGGCCGACCCGCTTAGGCCCGTTGTTTTTTACTCGAGCCCGAACCCGGCCCGACCCGCAGCGGGTTTAATATTTTCAAACCCGAGCCCGCCCCATTTATGTCTGCGGGTCAGCCCTACCCGGTCCGTAAATATCAGTCTCGACGTTATATTTGTATTTTCAAAGACAAACTATATCTTTAAGTATATTTTAAATTCATATAAATTATTAAATCTTATAGATTTATTACTATCTAAAATCTAAATATCAATTATTAACATAATAAAATATATATCACAATAAAATAATAAAATATTTATCTATGTTGACTATACAGTTGTAGTTAAATTTATTAAAATAATAAAATATTTAATAAATATATATATATGCATACTATCGAGTCCTAGTTAAATTTATTAAAATAGTAAAATATATATTAAATGATCTAAGGATTTTATTTGTATATATGTAAAAAAATCATTTAAGCAAATTATTAAAAGAAATAAAAAAACTAAATATCTAAAAGATCAAAGTATTATAAAAATGTATTTTTAAAAACTAAATATTTAGATAAATAACAAATCAATGTACCTAAAACACAATAGAATAAGAGAAAAATATCGAAAGAACTTCAAAAGTTAGAAATTAGGATTGAGAGTATATGTAGGCAAAGATTGGAAAAAATATATTTATAATTTATGGGATTAAGTTTATGGAAAAAAAATATAATTAATAATTATATTATTGACTCTAAATTCTAAAAGTCAAAAATTAATTACTCGTATATTATTGGAAATTATATAAAAGTCAGTATTTTAGTAATTAATAAATATATAGTTTACAAATTTACAATTACTTTTTAATATATTTTTATTTTTTATATATAGTTTATATTTGTGGGCCAAGTCGGGTTAGACAAATTAAAAATCTATACCTGGGCCGCCCCGCTTACGGGTCATAATTTGTATATCTGTACCCGATCCGATTTATGTTCGGGCCGGACAAAGTCCGACCGGATTAGATCGGGTCGGGCCGGTTTAGGCCGGCTCGGACCAACATTGTCACCCCTAAACGTCAAGTTAACCATCGTGTCCCGGTATAGCTATAGCCTGTCTATAATGGCATGATAGGAGTTGGGGCATCCGATATCATAAAGACTTTTCTCAAATTTTTGTTATTGTTACAATGCCCAATTGTTACTATAAGCTCAACCTCCCTCACACACTGAGATGATTTCCCTCCGTACCCGACTAGCATTCGAAAAGTTAATTTGTATGGTGGTATATTTTCTTAAAGATTATATTCACAAAGCTCCCAACATCAACCAGGATGCGCGTAACCATCATCTCCGATGTCCAAGTTAATTATCAGAGCATCCTTTTGGGGTGTTGTTATCCTCTTTAAATTGTCATTATTAAATGTCAAGTCAACCACCGTGTCTCTGTAATCGTGGTAGAATGAATCATCGACCGAATGCACTTCAAGGTATTTTTTGTGTAATTTTCTGAACGCGGGGTCTGCTCGTGAAAATGTATCCCCGCTTGATATTTTGAACAACCACTATTGTTTTCCCTTATCATAGTTTCTCTAATTTTTCCCCATATCCATCCAACTGTTGTTATTCTTGTCATTCTGGAGTTCGTACTTCTTGCGCCTCACAAACTGAACCAACTCCTTACTGCGGATTAGTCATTTATCAGCATCCTAGGGTACAATCTTGGCTCATTTCTAGTAAATTACTTAGGTGTTCCATCATCACATGTCGAATATTTTACAGCAATTTCCCCCCTCTTCTAAATAAAATAACTACGTGTATTGGCCTGAAACCTCTAAAGACCTTTCTTATGCTGGCATATAGCTTATCAAGTAAGTTCTTTTTGTTGGACAAGTTTACTAGTCCTTTATTTTCATTTTTCTGTTCTCAATGAATTTTTATAATCTCTTTGGTGCTTCTTCTGGTTTGGTCATGAGATGAAGGCTTTACGGGCTAATATAACTTGTTCCAATATTACATTACCCAAACTTGAGGTCGATCTTTGGATTCTAAACCTAAAAATATGGAATCAGGCGGCTATCATCAAACATTTATGGTCCCTATCGAACTGGTAACACATTGGTATGACCTATAGGCGCTTTCTACCTCACTGGTAAATCACTACGGGTATTGTTCGTGATTCTAGATTTGACAATAATCTCAAAGTTTATGACACCATATTGGGAACAGTAGAACTCATTGACCCAAATTAGATCTACAATGTCTAGAAATCATCACAACCTTCACGAGATAAACAATCTCATCATCTTGCTCATATCTCTAAGTATTAACTCCAATGACGTCCACTATTCGATCACTAAATGTGGAAATGTAGAATCCACGATCAAAGACACTTAGATTGATATACCTAAGTTCATCCCTTATTTCGGATGTGCTCAATTAGTATAGAATAAATAAAATATACCGCGTCATTCTTTTATTCTATGACTTGCTATCCAAGACAAGCTAGCTACACGTGATAAGATTATAAGTTGGGGATTAAACTCTCCCATCTCAAACTGTGTTTTGTGTTACTTTGGTGCTAAAATTATCAATCATATCTTCTATGGCTCTGTTGTTGTTCATAATATTACGAGATAACCCAGTAATTGTTCATAATATTACGAGATAACCCAGTACGAAGCTTAGATCTTTTTAACAACCATAATTCATCTTCTGAATCAATAAGATGTCAAATTGGCTTTTATTTCATCATCTTTGACTCGAATTCTTTGATACCAAAATTGCATAATCATCAAATCTCATCTCTGATTTTTTCGGTACCAAAATTGCATGACACATGTAATGATTTTATATTGTTTTCTAACTTACTTTTATTATATACCTTTATTACTATTTTTTTAGGGCCAGGCTAGAAATAAGACACATTTTAATAGATCTTAAACCGCTAGATCTTATACCTAATTGATAGATCTCTCACCTAATTTTTGACCATTTTACCCTTTTTAGAAAACCTAGGTATAAAAGGGTTTGATAGATGTCTCACCATTTTTTTCCTCTCTCTCTCTCTCTAGAAAGCTCTCAAACACACCGTGGGACCCATTTCAAAAACACGATTTTTGAAGAATCTAAAGTGAAGAAAACGTAAAGGTAAACGATACAAACATCAAGGTGTAATTTGTTTTAGATTTCGTTGGGTCTAAACTGTTGAATCTGGGTTTTTTAGTTTTTTAGGTTTCGATTTCAAAAGTTCGATTTTTGCATGATTTTAGATGTTGTTTTGTTAGATTAGTGTTGTATTCTTGTTAGTTTTGCTAGGATCTATGTTTTGTATTTGATTTTGTGTGAAATGAGGCTGTTAGGGTGTATTTCGAATTTTGAGTTTTGTTTGCTGTTGGTAGCACAATCATGCTACCAGATTTGATCTGGTCGCACGATCGTGCGATCAAGACGGCATGTTGTCGCATGAGACGAGCTGTACATTGCCGTCTCATGCGACAGACAGCTTAAGTTGTCTCATGCGACATACAACTTAAGATGTTTCATGCGACAGACAGCTTAAGCTGTCTCATGTGAATCGATGAATCGACGAAAGTTAAAAATTCGTTCAAGAAATTGAGGGCATGTGAGGCGGAAGAGGCGGCAGAGGATAGAGTTTTGTCCGAGCCCGAGGATGTACATGCAGGTCCCAGCGAGGAACATGTTCCTGGTACGCGTACTAGACGACGTCTCCGTCGTCATGGCGATTATATTCCTACTGCTGATGGTAGCACAGGGGCAGGTTCTACTTCGCAGCCACCTGACTTTTGTTACGATGACGATGCAGATGCACCAGACTATATAGAGGACGATGCACCTCACGCAGCAGAGGCAGCATCCCACGCACTTGAGAGTGAGGATCATGATTTTTTGTCGGTGCTGCCGCATGTCCCGGCTCTTTTTCCGGATTACACCCAGCACGAGGCTTTCAACGTCTATCACAGTGATATAAGTGTTATGCCTTTATACTGTTTTATCATTTTCTTACATATGTTTATAATTATTATTTTTTTACGAATTTACGTTTTTGATACATATTACAGGATAAGGTCACCCTGCGATGCTTCTCTATGTACGACAGTCTTCGGAGATGGGACCTTACACAGTAGAGCAGGGTACGGGCAAGGGTGAAGGAGACTATATTTGGCCCGCTCGTCGATGCACTCACCCGCTGGCATACCAACCTCCATTTTGTGGAGGCATTCTTAGAGCGGTGGTATGAGGAGACTTCTTCATTCCATTTCTCGTTCGGGGAGATGACAGTCACCTTGGATGATGTCCACGCCATCACTGGATTACCGGTTGTAGGTAGGTCCTTTGATGCTCTACCTTTTGACTCTGAGGTTGAGAGGCTTCGTACTTATGCTGGCATGCTAGGCGTGTGATCATATGAGTTGAGTAAAAACCTTAGGAATGCTGGTAGTATGAACATTGGGTGGCTGCGTAGTACTTTTAGTGGTTCTAATTATAGTGATAGGAAGATCACGGATGAGGGTTTAGATCATGCCACCCGTGCCTACATACTGTATTTGTTAGGTACCACTATATGTGCGAACAAAACTGGCAACAGCATTCCTTTAGATTACCTCCAGTTCGTTAACCAATACCAGAGTATGCATATGTACAACTGGGGTCAGTTGGTTTTAGCATAGCTGTACCACTCCCTTAGTCAGGGATCTCTCCATGGTACGGGAGACATTTGCGGGTTTATAAGGATGCTCGAGTCGTGGATTTTTGCACACTTTGTTCAGCTTCGAGCTCCACTGTTTTGCGATTACGACATATCCATGCCCCATATGTGCCGACATGCGCCGCAGAAGATTGGTGTCTCTCATGATGTGCGCAGGCAGATGAGACACGCACTTTCGACGTGCACGGAGGCAGATGTAAGTCATTTTCGTTCATTTTAATTATAAGTACTTTTACTAATATAAATGGCTAAGTTGTTAATTTTTTTATTTACAAGTCATGTTCCTTCCCTTCATACACTTACGGGACCATTATCCGTTCCAGCGGGTGACTTGGGTTGAGTTGACCCTTAGTTCGTTCGACGTGGTTGTGGCGTACTGCCCAGACCGTGTCACTCGACAGATGAGGTACGTACAGCTGATTCCTAAGGATATACGCCCTCCTAAGTCTAAAAAATCAGGGAAGAAGATGGTGAGTAGCTTAAAATGAGACGGACACTTGTGGAGGGATTAGGATAACCACGTGTACACTCCTGCTGGCACGGTGTACTGTGGTAGTGGAGCGAGTGCTGACCCGATGTACTACATTTGGGTGAAGAAGAGGTTGTGGTACATCGTCAGCAGTTCTGCGCCGGAGAGAGGTCCTCGGTTGGAGCCGCAGGGTGGTGCTGACTTTTCAGGATACGAGCAGATTGCTAGGTTTGCTCCATCGATACCGAATATGGAACACGAGGATCTTGTACAGACCGCCCTTCATATGTGCAGGATCGCTGAGAGGTATCGACGGTATTGATTATTACTCTCAGCATACCTTTGTTAGACTTTTGGACATCAACCCTATATTTTGTAACTGGTTTATTTTATGACTGCTTTTATTTTTTGTATTTTAATTTATTGTATGCTTGCTTTGAATTTGTCATGTTTATGGGTTCAATTCCATTTGAATTATAGTTAGAGCTTGTACCATTGAAACACACACTCATACAAACTCACACTAGAACACAAATACAAACTCGCACTAAAACACAAACCTGAAATAGACACTCATACGTAAATTGAAAGCAAGCACTCATACTTAAACTGAAATACAAACTCACACTCAAACATAAATAGACACGCATACTTCAAATGAAACACAGACTCATACTAAAACGGAAGCACACACTCATACTTATCTATCAGGCCAGTTCCATTTCATCAACTTCCTTTCTTCTTTCGCATCTTTGTAGTCACTGATTTCCTCTAGCCGGATGTCAATAATGTCAGAGCGGATCGTATCCAGCTGGTCCTCTGTTATATAATCCGTCACCTGACAGTTGAACCGGTTACCCGCAACACGACGTTCCAATTCGGTTAGGCCAGAAACTAAATGTCGACGGGATGTGACCAAGACTGACCACCTAGCTCGCACTTCATCAACACGCCTTGAAATGTTAGGCGGCTGAACACCATCCCTTCCGTACAGGAAGTACATCTGGCATACTAATGCCTCGCAGTACCTTTTACCACCCTCTGGAATGTGCATATTACCAACTTCAACTGATGCCCTCATCAAATACTGATCTTCCAACTCAGTCAATGAACACATTTTTCAGTTTGATTTATCAACTAATTTACAATTTAATGTGAATAAAGCTTCTATTTATAGACGGACCGGTAACAAAAACATTCAAATGAAAATGTAACACGTGTAAAACTATCTCGCTCATTCTAAAAAATCAGAATTCCATCCCATTCTCAAAATTCTAAAACTCCCTCTCATTCTCGAAAATTCAAACTATCCCGCTCATTCTAAAAAATCAAAACTCCCTCCCATTCTCAAAATTCTAAAACTCCCTCTCATTCTCGAAAATTCAAACTATCTCGCTCATTCTAAAAAATCAATACTCCCTCCCATTCTCAAAATTCTACAACTCCCGCTCATTCTCATAATTCAAAAACTCCCCACCTAAATTCACTTCACTATATAAAGGGACTACAAAACCGTTTACATTCATAAAATCTTCTCAAACATAAAAATTTCAACAAATGGAGTTTACTCCCCATGAAGACTACCATTTGCTTCAGGCGGTGAAGATTTCCCGCCGAGAGATGGGGGAAGATACTAGTGATGTTTTTTTTGATCGGGTGCTTTGTATGATGTACTACGGCTACGGCCGTTTACAAACCGGAGGTCTCCTCGTGCGCAACCGTGAGCAAATCAAGCAGAGGTACCTTTTTTGTCAACCGCTCCAGCGTTTGTTGTTTTTGCCATATAAAATTAAGCAAGAAGCGGTCGCCGTCTTCAACATGACGGTGGTAGACTACATCAGTAGGGATATGGTGGCGTATCTTCAGGATAGGATTACGGAAAGGGAGGAGGGGGTTGATTCTGACGACAACTTGGGATATGACTTCGATGATTGAGCATTTTGGTTGTTGGCATTTCGTTGTTTAATTATTTTCTTATGTTTGGTTAAGTTAAAAGTGTTAAGTTGTTGTTTTCCTCTTTATGTAACCACTTCAAGTGTACTTGTTGTTTTCCTCTTTATTTACTTCCTTAAAGTGTACTTGTTGTTATCCTCCTTTTAATGGTATTTTATTCCAACAAATGTCCAAACTGCGTCTCATGCGATCAGGCCCAAAGGGAGTCTCATTTTGGGCATGCGATAAAAGCTTTCTGTCTGAGAAATAGGGCCAATTTTTTTTCCTACGGTCGCATGCGATCACGCCCAAAGAGAGTCTCATTTTGGGCCTACGATAAAAGCCTTCTGTCTGGAAAACTGGGCCAAGTTTTTGGCCTACCGTCGCATGCGACCAGGACCATAGGGGGTCTCATTTTGGGCTTGCGATAAAAGCCTTCTGTCTGGAAGCCAAGTTTTTAGCCTACCGTCGCATGCGACGAGGACCAAAGGGGGTCTCATTTTGGGCCTGCGATACAAGCCTTCTGTCTGAAAAACAGGGCCAAGTTTTTGGCCTACCGTCGCATGCGACGAGGACCAAAGGGGGTCTCATTTTGGGCCTGCGATACAAGCCTTTTGTCTGAAAAACAGGGCTAAGTTTTTGGCCTACCGTCGCATGCGACCAGTCCCAATTACTGTCTCATGCGATATGTGTTTGTTATGAACTATGATACTAACACTATTAAAAAAAAGCAACTACATTACATGACACGCTGGTAGGGATTTTCCTACTACATTATATCAAAATTACATCAAAATTACATAACTATGTTACAATAGATGTTAGGCAAACTAACTTAAACTTAAAATGTTGCACAAAAACATTTCAAACATTTCAAACGTCGTCGTCTCTAGTCAAATCTGTTACATGTGGTTTTTCGTTCAAGTTTATTTTCCTTGCGGGTATTATCTATGTAAATTTGTTCAACCGCCGGTAGTAGGGATGCGCCCATTGATTCGCTTCTTCGGTTGCATAAGCGGCCCAACAAGGGTATAATGGAGGCAACGGTCCATCGGGTGGAGTAGTAATCTACAAGGAAAAAAAATAAACGAATGCATTAGTAATGATAGCGTAAGAAATTTTGATTGGAAACGAAATATACTCACATTAACAAAGTGACATCCATGCACGAAATCTATCCCAACTTCTATGATCGTCGAATTGTTGACGGGTGGCTTTCCACGGATTGGTAGATACGTTAACGAGGCTGCTTGCGATACATGGTATACCATGCATTGATACCTTGTCGCGATGACTAGTCCAATGTCCGGAAATGTCATCCAATAGTGGCTACTAGGATTGGGCTTGAAGTAATCTAACCTTTGTATCAAATCGTCAAACACCTTCTCCGAACCATATACATCCAACCAACATGCACGGTTGTCCCGCAACTCCTTCAACAACTCGCGTCTAACATCCTCCTATCTATCTTCGTCGTTGTATATTGAATGCGCTACGGAACGATATCCGCATTGTCCGTCCGGAAGAACGTCAACTAATTTTAAAATGTAAGTGTGTAGAAAGACCGGGATGCAATCCGGATATAACGTTAACTTCCCATCCTTAACAATTTTCTTAGGCCTTCCAACTATCTTTTTTGCTAATGGAGGTTTGGGTGGTACGATGGGAACCACTTTGGATGTGGCCGTGCTCCCTAATGTGTTTACGGGTGTACTACCTACCGAGTTAGCCGGAGTACTAGCACTAGCGGTTTGTTCAATGGGATATTCCCACGAACTAGGGTTCTGTTTAGTCGATTTATCAACGCCTCCCTTTGGTCTACCCTTAGCTCTTACCGCTTCTTTAGGATCTTGAATATGACTTGTCTCGGGCCTCAATATTTGCATTACCCTATTGATAATGTGGTCTTGTTGGTCGGGGCGGAAACTACGAATGAAGTTGTCAATTAAGGAAAGTTTTTTTTGCAATTCCTCTTCGCGAGAGGTAGGATCCCTATGCACAATATCTAATCTTTTCCAAAAAATATCCACATCTTCTAAAGGGATGCACCTACCTTCTCTAGCTATAAACGCAATTTCACATGCACAAGGTAAACCATGCGTTTTCCTAAGGAAACAACCTCCACATGCTACCCGATCTACTCCTATATTCCGAGCACGTACAATAGCAACCATCAGTATCTTTAGCCCCGCATGTGACACATGACCTTTAAGATTTTTCGTCAAAACACCATCAGAGCCGGGAATTGTTCTAAACTTACTTCGCTCGAATGATTCGACGATACCCGCATGCTGCTTCGTTAACAAGTTATGAACTTTTTCCCAAAAAGTCTCAAAGTTGCATTGATTCGTCCCAAGATATTTTTTAGGGACGAGTGAGCACCCTCTGCCCTACATAGTACAAGTAATAAATTATCAACTTATTTGAAATTAAATAAAATAACTCAACGAAAAGTAGGATACACGGACTAACCTATTTGTAGTTGTTTGGCCATAATGCTTAATCGTGTTCGTTCGGTACGCAAGGAACTTGTCAGCATATTTTGTTATCCACGAGTCCATAATGTACACAAAACACTCCGGTTTAGATGCAAACATCTCCTTCAGTGTATCCAGATTCTTTTGGTAACTCTCAAACGTGTTCGCCTCCACAACGTAGCTGTAAAATTCAACAAATTGTTTCGCTACCGCATCATCGTGCAATACCTTCCAAACCGCCCCAAGAATGTTCTTACTAATGTGCCACGTGCATAACAAGTGGTGCGTTCTGGGAAAAATTCTATCGACCGCATGCATGAGAGCTAACTCCCGATCGGTAACAATAATGGATGGAAATGCGCAATCGCTATCCATCATCAAACCACGAAGAGTTTCTAAAGCCCATATGTAGTTTCCAATCTTCTCTCCGCTCATAAATACGTACGCAATGGAAGTGGATGTTAAACCGACAACCTCTAATAACGGCATCTTATACCTAGTCGTCTTGTACGTACAATCCATAAATAACACGTTCGGGAATGTACGTAATAAGTCTATGCTAGTAGGATGTGCGAAGAAAAAGTCAGTGATCACCTTTGAATCATCTTTCAAACGCTCCCACGTCGAGTATCCATTCTCCTTCAACTTCGTCAAAAGATATTGCATTTGGGTTTGTCCCCCGTGCTCAGCATCCCGATGTTTTTGGCGGACATTGTAGATTACACGCATGTTCGAAATGTTCTCTGGATATTGGTGCTTCAAACCACTATATATCTCCCTAGGGCGCGAACCGAGGTGAGACAAACTACGAACTAGTTCCTCTTCATCCAGTTTTAGTCTATAAGCGCGGGAATGACCGTCTAGGCGAACGTATGGTTCATGATTGTGAGTACCGTTTATCACCTCCAAACGCCATTTCATGGCTAGTACGTCGATCGGATGATTTTTTAGCGCAAACGGACAATTATATTTCTTCGTGGATGTCTTCCTCTTTTTCAAAGTTTCCGGTTTTGCCTTTGATACGTATACACCGTATCGCTCGCAAACGTACTCTAACCTAGGAGTTCTTCCCCATTTCCCGCTATCGTAGAGTTTTCTTATTGTGACAAACTTGATCTTCTTTGATTCAATGTCCACGAAAGCATCTAATTCGTCTTTAGTAAATAATCTATCCGTGTTGAATATTTTATTGTAATCGGCATCCATAAATGGAGGCTGGGCAGGTTCCTCCTGCAAAATAGAAAATTGAAAAGTATGAGTTTATATAACAATGTTGTCGCACGAGACATGTCTTAAGTGTCGTCGCACGAGACATGTCTCTAGTGCGGTCGCATGAGACGATGTTCTGTCTTTGTCTCATGCGACGGCACTGGGTACCGTGTCGCACGAACGTCGTGCGACATGACTAAAAACCGAAATGCAGGGTTTCGGTTCTTACCTCCATCCGGTAAGCTTCCTCCTCGTCCAGTAAGTCTTCCAGAGACACGCCCATCTCTTCATTGTCCATAGATACTCTGATTCAAGATTTTTCGAAGTGGATTTGATGGGTTTGGGTAAAAAAAGCTAACTTTTTCGATTTAATGGGTTTAGAGTAGTAGATGTCAGTACAAAGCTTGTAGATCTAGTGTAATAACGGATAGATTTCAGAGTTTCGGCCGATTTGGAGACTAAATGGCATCAATGTAAAAATGTGAAGAGAGGAAGGACAATATTGGAATTTCAACTTTGAGTTTGAAAAAAAAAGGTAGTAGAGTGAGAGATCTATCGAAATGTGTAATATTTCTAGCCTAACCCATTTTTTTATGGTCGGTTGTGCTATTTTTTTATGGTCGGCACACAACCAAATAATTCTCAAAATTATTGTTCACTCTTATATATATTGTATCTTGTTGTTCAACATTATTTGGCTAGCACCTGATCTATTTTTTTAGATTCTATCTACTTTGTTCATTTTAAATACATGTCTTAGACATACTATATAGTTGGTACCATTCTCATATTTTTAAATTTATGACATTCTGTATAGTTGGCTTAACTTTTATGCGCACGACTATAATTTTAGATTTATGTTTTAACTTTTTGTATAGCTGGCTCAACTTTTATCTAGTTCTTCGAATTCCCCTCTTCTTCTTGTGCTTCTAAGCTTCCGGTTTCTCTCCGGGATTTGTATAGACAATTTTATCTTATTAAAAAAAAGTTTCTTGAGTTCAATACCCTCATTGATCTAAAAACAAAAAATGCAAATAAAAACATGGAGAAGAAAGAACCGAGAACCGGATCCAGGTGGACTTGAACCACCAACCTCCCAAACATCAAAAGTTTGGATGCTCTCGCCAATTAGAGCTTATGGATCCATCCATCCATCTATAAAGTCTAGATAACTTCTCAGACTCTGATTTTCATGACAGTCCAACTTCTTTAAAACCTTTTAAACAAAGATAAATACTTGATGCGAAAGACTCCGGATTTGCGTAACTTAGAAGTATTTGAATCTTTTTTATAAAGGTAAAGAAAATATCACATACCGCTGAACTTGAGCTGCTGCAGTGTCAAAACAACACTTGGACTACCAATAAAAACTTACGTCTAACAGCCAAATTTATCTTTCAGTGTGCACGAAACTTCGGTTTATCAGCCAAATTTGATCTTTCAATATTCATGAAAACTAACTCCATCAAATGCCACATTATCTTTAAGGCCTCAATGTGGTAACAAATAACAGTCGCACCACACTCATTAGTGAAGACTGAGATAAATCTGTAATTTTCAAAATATTATTCTTAACATGATACAAAAACATACCTAGGACTATAAAGTTGGGAGACCTTTAGCACATCTCCTTTGACTCACCGCTGCTGCCTCATCACTACTTCTGCTGTACAGAAGAGGGTACATGTATAACCCTTAGTGGTCTCAGAGGTAAAAAATGAGGATAGCCTAACAACCCGCATAAGACTGATATATTTTTTGTTTCATGCGCCGGTACATGCCAACAGGGCTTATAAAGGATAAGCAGAAAAATCTGACTAGAAATAGGACCGAGGCTTGTTGAGGTAGACTGCCTTAAATAGGAATCAGGATACCATTCAATAGATATGATAACTAATAAACAAAGAAAACACCTTTCTCAATGCTCACAGTAGTCTCTCCAACCTCATATTTGAAACATGTATCAATAACTCTCTTGAAATATACATCCGAAATACTCAAAGAGTAGTACAACATGAGGTGAGTAACGGAAACACCATAATATTAATTGGACTCAACATTGAATGCGCATAATGGAGGCTGCTGAAATCGGACTTACTCTTGACATCCTGGCCGGTTTTCTTGTTCATCTAAAACTGAAGACTACATGCTAAACACATGTATAGCATTTCATTACAGATTCTTCTTTGAAGTTCATCTCCAGTTGAAGAAAACGGGTTAAAAAGGATTGCACAATTACTGACAAAAACAGCTCGTAGAAATTTCCTGCAAAGCAATCACAATTGAAAACAACCAACTAATACGATAGGGCAAGAATGTGAATAGAAACTTCATTTACCGTCTCAAACATCCCACGCTTAGCCACTACACCGTAGATCCTTCCGCATTCTTCAATCCTGGCTCAGGTAGGCAGCTGGCTCTGTTGGCAAACGTCATCTAAGATTGTCCAGTTGAAGTACTCCAAACCCAATATAATACATATCAACTCTCTTGAAGGACTTTGAAGTACTGACTCAAAACTCTATATGTCCAACTAAAGCATAAATCTAACCAGGCATCAAAGGACAAATGAACAACAGAGTCCTCTAAGATTACATCAATTTCTCCTGGAGAAAAAACCTTCTATAATGCAGTAAAACAATGCAATAGAATATAGATGTATTGATTGTCTCGTGGCTAGGGTTTGTTCACCATCACAACTTCAAAACCAATGCCTTGTTTGCTCAGTTTGCTTTGTATTGCATTGTTGGGTTTCTTTGATTAACCAAATGAGTAAAAGCATAGATACGCAAGAAGCATATTTATATAGAGCCTTGGAACGAAGAGGTAAAGAAGAAAGAGATAGAGAAAGAGAGAGAGCACACACAACAGAGGCAGGGAGAGCTGGGTAACATACCCCATGCAATCTCCCCACACCCCAAACCCCAGAAAAGATAAATTTATTAGGGTTTTTGACCTGCCAAGCAAGCGCACCTGTCATGGCAAAGGTCAGGTTACATCTAACATTTTTTTTTTTCATTTTTTTCACCTCAGTTTTTCTCTCATATTCTTTTCTGCCAGAGTATATATGATTTCCACATCACCTTCTACATGAGTTAAGGATTCTGAAAATTCTGCAACAAAGACCCAGCCTGATATCCTGATCTACATATTCGCATATCAGCTAAAACTGATAGATTCAATCAGGTGTATGAGCTAGAATATCTGCAAATTATAAATAAAAAACCAATTTAATAGAATGATTGGATTTGGATATTATAAAATCATACATAGTTCTGATATAAACAATTCTGGTTCCTGGCCAAAGAAACAGACTGAGATTCGATAAGAATCACATCAGATTTAACATCAAAACTGAATCCAACAAACTTCACAAACCTCAATCGATCGGAAGCAATCCGATTATTAAACTCGTCGCATCTTGACTGCAAAGGGGATAAAGTCATCACCGCAGCGAAGAGTGATTCCATCGTCAGATGTAAAGAAACAAACCTTGCAACACAACCAACACAAAACGAATTCAAATCCAACCTTGCAACACAACCAACGCAAAACGAATTCAAGAAAATTCAAATCGCAAATCAATAATCGAGGAAAGAGAGTTTACAGGACCTTCGAAGAAGAAGAAATCAATGGAATCAGAGATCAAAACACTAAGCCAAGACAATGAATTAGGATTTGAATGTAATTAATTTTGTTTATAGAAAAACTTTAACGGCTGCGATCATTTCTTTCCGAGATCGATGGTGGATTACAAGGTCTATATTTAAGGGTTTGGCAGGTCACGCATTCCCAATAATTTCTCTATGAATTTGGTAAATAAGCTATTATTTGGATATTTGCTAATTTAAATTAGGATAACTTCCAAATCGAATATCAGGTCTAAAATAAATTGGGGATATTCATAAAAGGGTGAAGTTATTTCCTCCATCACATTTTTTATTTCCTCTATTATTTCGAAATGGATAAAAAACCTATCACTTGCTTTTACTATCTTGCCCTCATTTTACTTTCTAATTTATAACTTGATGCCATTAACCATTATGAAACTCCTATATCAACAAACACACGATTTAGCCAAATCAAATCCAACATATATGATTCAACTTCTAAAATTAAACCCTAAAATCAAAAAAAAAAAAAATTCAAATTTCTTAAAGATTATTCATGGAAGAGGAAGACACCCAAACTAAAGATTTAACACAGGAGAACATCACCCAATCAACCAACAAGATAATTTAATCTTATTTTTTAGTTTTACATTCATGTAACTTGAGAATCTCTGTTAAAAAAATATATTTTCGAAAATTCCGATTTGTGCAGGTTTTAGCGGAAAACAACTAATTCTGAGACCGCAGTTAGGAATCAGATGCATTTTTTTCAAGAAAAAAACACATGATTCTGAGACGAAAGCTAATTCCGAGATGCCGTCTCAGAAATTAGGTGCATTTCATCTGTTTTAATAAATAATGGTGCATTTTTAAGTGTTGTTGTTTTTTAAAATAGCGAATGAATTCTACTTTAGACGAATTCGAGAGAGATTGCCATTTTTTTGTCAATATTAAAAGAGAAAGCGAGTAGTTGGCTATGGTTTGTTGTTTTTCAAGATTAGAAGAGAAATCTTGAAGAGGAGACCGTCTCTATAGTGGCTAGACTATGGTTATGGTTTATGGAGGATTGATGTGAGAAGCTAATATGACTGGTCGGGTGTGTATAAGTTAATATAATAGAGATAGGTGGGATGGTGGTAGAAATCGATGGAGTTGCTGGCGAATCAATGAGTTTATAACAAAAATAAAGAAAAGGGTAAATATGTTATTTCCTTTACGGAGGAAATAACAAAATGGGGTTTCTTTTTATTTATGGAGGAAATAAAAAATTTGATGGAGGAAATAGCTGTAACCTTCATAAAATCCATATTTCAAATAAAATTATAGCTTTTTATGAGAAATATTTTTATACAAAAGAATTATAAAAGCAAAGAATGATAAAAGCCTAGGTATATAAAATATAAAAAAATGTTTTTAAAAACTCTTATCAATACTTTTATAATGGAAATCAGATAAATATTATGTATGGAAATGGTATTTCAGGGTTTTCAAATTTTAATTTGAAAAATGGGGTAAGTGAGAGATAAAAAAAATATTTTTTTTCTAGTCTGTCCTTTATGGATAACCTATTTTTAAGTTTATTTTAGGTTTTCGTTGGATTTGTGGGTAAACAATTAGGAAATTAGTTGTTTCACATTTAAAACAGGCTAAACATGAATTGTGAAACAAAATTTAAACCAAAATACGAAGTGTAAACTGAGGATAAAAACGAAATATAAAGTGTGAATCGCGATCCCATGAATTGTAAATGCGATTCGCATTACGAACGTATGAATTTAAAATAAAATCATAAAAGGGAAAACAAGGATTAAATGAAGTGTGAATTATGAAATATGGATTAAATAGTTTAACAAAAAATATTATAAAAAATCTAAAAATACCATTCAATGATCTAGTTTGGTTTGTCTTAAAAAAACCAATGATGTTTTCATATATATTAACTACGGTTTGAAAAATACAAACTTAAAAATTCAGTTAATTCGTTAAAACCAAACCTGATAATTCAGGGAAAACTTGATAGATATAAAGCACAAATTGTAGAAAAATGTCATATTCAACATAAAGATATTGACCATTATTAGTCACTTTCTTCACTTTTATTAAAATGGTCGTTTAGGACAATCATGACTCTAGTCGCTCATTTTTATTTAGAGCTTCATCACATGAATATTAAGACATGATTTCTCAATGGGGAAAGAAACCATAATTTTTTTTGAATACTCAAATTCGAGAACGTGAAAACTAAAAAAAGATCAATTTTTGGATTAAAATAGATATCTTGCCAATAGTACCATAAATTCTAAGAAACCATCACCTTAGTTGGATTTGAGCTGAACTATGTGAAATGTTATGTATGTTATAAATTCAATAAGAGTAAAGTAATATATTTACTATTCTATGCCGATGACATACTCTTTGCCACAAATAATTTAGGTTTATTACACGCCACCAAAAAATTGCCATAAACATTTAACATGAAGAACTTAGGTGAATTTTTTGTGTAAGGGATCCAAATAGTAGGAAATTTTGCCCGAAACATTATGGGTTTGTAAGAAGAGACATACTTTAAAAGCATGCTACTTAATTATGGTATTAAAACCAATAAACTTATGGATACCCATAAAGTTAAAGGTGATAAATTCTCACTTTGTCGGTGCCTCAAGATATATATAAAAATTTAGAGCATGAAAACATGCTCATATGCTTCAGCTGTTGGAAGTCTCATACATGCTTAGGTGTCCACCAGACCAGACATATCCTTCATAGTTGAAATGTTGAAGGGATAGTTGAGAAATTCGGAAGTTAGCCATTGGAATATGGTAAAAAGAATGCTCCATACTTGAAAAATACTAAGCATTACAATTTGACATACAAAAGATCAGATAACCTGGAGATCATCAGCTATTTTGATATTGTTTTTTTTACATGCATACTACAAGTTATTTATACATTATGGTTGGAGGGATCATATCATCGAAGATTGCAAAATGACATCTACAATGGTAGTTGAGTATGTGGCATGGTTTGAGGCTTCAAACCATATTGTTTTGCTAAAAATAATCGAATTAGGTAAAATTAAGGGACTTAAAATACCATTCTTGTTTTATTTTGACAATAATTCAGTTGTCGTGTTCTCAAACAGAAATAGTAGCTCAAGAAAGTCAAGAATATAACATCAAGTTTATATTTATGAAAGAAATAATCCAAAATTGTTAGAGCATTGTTGAACACATCGACAAATACTTCATCGTTGCATATCATTTCATTAAGAGGTTACCCATCTCAAGTTTACAAACACAATGTATGGATGGGTGTCTTTAGCTCACATTGTAGGCTTTAAGCAGTATATCGTCCATGGACTATCACATCTGGGGATAGATAGTTCTTTGACTTTCAAAAGTCCATTTGTAGTCCTTGGACTATCAGCTTTTGATAAAGTTACTCCATCAGATCTGATCCATAAGAACCTGTCATATGTCACCATAGTCACCAGAATTATGTATCACCATTGGTCCCTTAACTTTATGTACGATTTTTCCCTTTAGTTGAAATTTTTGTTGGCATACGGGTTGTTGAGGTGGAAATTTTTGGTGACATGACACCAATTAAATAATTTTCCTTTGTTACTCAAGTAATAATTGGCACCAAGATTCTAAGGATTCCCTGGAAAAAATTAAATACTCTTATGTATCACCATTGGCACCAAGATTCTAAGGAAGAAGAATAAGTTATATAAAGTAATAGAGTATTTAATTAATTAAGTAACAAAGAAAAAATATTTAATTGGTGCCACGTCAGCCTCAGATGGTATTTAAATTTAATGAGAGTGTTGTTTCAGTTTTAGTTCAGTTTTTCAGCTTTTATTCTTATTTAGATTGTATGCATGCATTTATTTAAATAGAATAATGGTTATTTTTTCTTTTATTCATTGAATTTAAGTGATCTCAATTAGTAGGACCAGTTAGAATTTGGCATGTAGTGATAACGAGGTTGTTTCCCTTCGATGATACACTCCATGAGAAATTAAAGTTTATCTTGATAGTGGTTGTCGATGTAATTATTGTTATAAAAGTTGCAAATCGATAAATTATGGCATGTTCTCTCTAGTTCATTGTTATCTATCATCTATAATGATACGATAAATTTGATTATCAATAAAACAACAACGTTATATAATACATAATTTTATGGGTAAAATTCAAAACATGTGATCATCGAAGTGAGAGATTATAAAGATATTAAGAATTTAAATATCTCATGACATGTAGATTCAGAGTATCCGACCTTGTAATTATATAATTTCAATTGTTTAAATGAAATCAACATATAGTTTATTAGACCTACGTATGACAAAATAGATAGTTTCATTGATATTTATAGTGTGGTTATCAATCAGATTAGCGTGGATCTACAGAAAGGTTCCCTCGGTCTAGATCTTCTATTACTAGGCCTTCAATGTCCAATAAAGTTATGGTTACCTACATATGCATGAACATCGGACTGTAACAATGTAGAACTTAGTTAATGGTTTAATTAAAAAAACGGATTCTTAATAAAACATTCACTGACTTACATGGGATTCTATTGAATTAAGTTTATTTCACTCACTTACTATAAATCTAAATTTAAATATAAATTTCATACTCATACTCACTATTTTCTTCTATAATCGACTTTCTCTGTTTACTTTATAACCTAAAAAAATTTCTCCAAAGCTATAGATCCATTAATATGTTGTTGCTTATTTCCTTCAAATACAGCTAATGACGCAACTTACATCATGTGAGAAGATTTATAACCATTTCAACATCTAAATTTTTTCGTCGTAAAAGAAGAAGATCTTAAATAAAAACTATTGAAATGGATGAATCTAATAAGCAATAACTTATACCATTGGTTTAAGTTGTGATATCATTTTTTTAATAATTACAAATATATCACTAAATAAAATAACATATATTCTATATTATTATTTTTAAATGCATTAATATAATTATATATTTAATTTTAAGGAAGACGAGCATTAATACTTTAAAACTAAAAGAATTGAAAAAGAAGAAGACTAAAGTAAGCACTCAATTATCAGAATAAAAAATGTATATATGAGGAAGAATAACTGATTCCTAAATAGATAGGGGTAAAGCAAAACTTATTATCCGATTAAAAAGCAAATACAGTTTTTTATGTATATCTACTCTCTCACAATAGCAGTTCTCAGGTTCTTTTTTGTATTAAACGAATCTTCATGTTTGGTCACAGTTGGAATATGGCCCCACAATGTTCATTTTTACATTAAACATGTCTCTCATGTTTAAAAGATTGTATCTTAAATCTTGGTAAATCCAACGTGCGAAAACTATAACTTTTTTAAAAAATGAGAGATCCGTTTAATATAAAAGTGAACATAATGGATCATGTTGTGAATTTGACCAAACATAAAAGACTACAATTTTTTCTTTGGCCTTGTTATCCATCCATCTATATATAAAAACTATTTTTTTCAACTAATACATTTCAATTCGAAGTTGTGCATTAAAATATTTTATTTTTAAAAATAGATTATGGTCCGATATGTATAGAAATATTGATTAAATAAAATGGTCTAATTTGATGCAGAGGCCAAATAAATTTAATATTAAAAGAACAAGTTCATGAGACAAGAAAATGCTACTCCAAAAAGGCTACAAAAGAATTAGATCGTTGCAGCTAATAAGGGCATAAAATGTCAAGATTATTAAGAGGCTTAATTGTTAATGTAAATGCATACAGGGGCCTATTTGTAAAATTAGGAAATATAAGAAACAAGTGTAAATGTGATGACCAATATGTAATTAGTATAAACATAGCATATGACAGTGGAGCCCACCACTAGCACTATATAAGGAAAGATCCTTTTTTGGGAAGAGGGGACTTTTCTAATCATTGGTACTTTATTCTCACTACTTTCTCTCTCTAAAACTTTGTACTTATTCACCTGACATAATTCCACTTTACACGTTATTCGATAATCAGTCTTGGATATTTCTAGAACTATCATTGGCGTCGTATGTGGGAACGAGTGATACCCGGAGATCAGGTTCTCTGACATCTCGACCTTAGTAAAAATTAAAATTTTAGAGATCCCCGAACATCTTCCGAAGCGGTTTGATATCTCGAAACTAGAAAAATACGATGGAAAGAAAGACCCTGATAACCACCTGGAAGCATTTAAGAATTTCATGTTGAGTTTTGACAATGGTGATAAGTTGATCTGTCGAGCGTTTACGATGATGTTCAAAGATCGAGCATCAAAATGGTACAATCGGCTGCCACATGGATGCATAAAAAACTTTGGCATGTTTTGGGTGATGTTCAGATAGCAATTTGTAGGAAGTAAGAAATTTTGAGCCAACAGTGATACAATCGAGAATTATCGACAAAGGGTCGGAGAAAGTCTGAGGGACTATACCCGGTGCTTTGTAGATGAAAAAACCAATTTTGACTATTGCGATGAGAGTGTGGCTTTAACGAGTTATAGATTGGGTTTGTTGTCTGGTCCGATGAAGCAAACGGTAACGAAAAATCGGGCTTTTACTTTTTCTGCCTTGTCAGCTCAGGTAGCTAAAGCAAATATTAATTGAAGAGACTGAAGCATCGGAATTGGCAGCGCAAATCTAGCAAACTGCGCAAGCTTCAATGGTATCATATCAGAAATATCAGCAAAAGACAGCTTTAGTTTCCTAGCCACAACCAATAACTACCGTCGCACCAACAACACAACAATCGAGCGAGAAAGGGTTGGGGACTCAAACGCAGCGAGTACAAAATAACTACAAAGTAAATTCGTATCGACCCATATCAAACAAATGGGTTTGACCTGACCACTATGCCGATTTGACCGAGTGTGTTGCAACTATTTTTGACAAATCAAGGAAAATCGTGCATTTTCGGAAGCCTCTTCCGATCGGGACTCCCCGCGAGAGCCTAAACAATCGACACTGTCGGATCATGAGGACGTAGGCCACGATAACAAAGGCTCTATCTCTCTAAAGAAATAAGTGCATGTGCTAATTAATAATGAGAAGTTGTTAGAGGTCATTGACATGTTCGACAAAGTGGAGTGTTCAAACAAATGGTAACCGTGCTGAAGCAGAAAACTTCTGTGATGATCTCCGAGGTCACTGACCTGTTCGACATATCCACTGAGTATTTGGACCCAGACAAAAGTAGAAATGTGATTGGAGTAATTGAAGAAATAGTACCTACAGCACGAGAAAATGTGAGGGATTTGTGCAAGTTCTTTGAATCCCTGACTATTTTTTATGATGATTCGAAGGCAGGGATCAACAGCTTTTCTCAGAAGAGGCCTGTGGTTAATCTGGCTACTCAGTTAGAAGCAAGAACCTTGCCACATTTATATCAGAACCCGTCTCCCATCTCGTGTTTCGATGGCGATGACATGAGAGACATTGCTGGACCTCATGAAGACGCGATCGTAATTGTAGCAAAGATCCATGGTGAAGAAGTTCGGAGGATATTGGTGGACACTGGGAGTTCGGAAAATATCATTTTCTTGTCAACTATTTTAAAATTTAAGAAGCAATCAGTAATCGTCAAATCATATCAAACTATTGTTGGTTTTGTGGGAGCACCGACAGAAGTAGTTGGTGAGTTCGAAGGCGTAGTCCAGCTGGGACGGGGACTTTTTAAAAAGGAAGTAATGGTTCTATTTGTAGTGGTAGACGCTCCTACGTCGCATAACATAATTTTCGGTCTATTTTGGTTGTCAAGGATACATTTTGTAACTTCTACGATTCACTAGTGCGTGAAATATGTGATCGGAAATAATGTTGGTATCGTTAGAAACAGCCAAAACACAGCAAGAGAATGTTACCGAGCAACATTGGTGACAAAATCGGATAAGGAAATGGTCGACGCAAGAGATTAGCAATTAGTGAGGTCGGCCCCTGGAATAGAGCCTGCAGATGATCCTAGGGAGACCCTAGGGTTATTGCTCACCGACAAGAATTGCGAAAATTATGAAATTTCTAAAGGAAAATTCTTGAAGATTGGTGTAAATTTATCCCTCATTTTTCGAAAAAAGTTGGTTTCTTTTCTTAGACAGAAGTTACATTTGTTCGCCTGGTATTCAGAGGATGTTACAAGGGTTCCTGAGAATGTTATTTATCATCAATTTTCCATCAATTCAAATGTTCGACCCATAACTCAAAAACGCCGAGCCTTCTCCCAAGAAAAGGAAGAGGCGATTAACTTAGAAGTTGAATGGTTAACTAAAGTAGGACACATCAAGGAGTCCCAATATCCACGATGAACAACAAATCCAATCTTAGTGAAAAAGAATAACGGAAAATGGAGAATGTGCGTAGACTTTACAAACCTTAACGAGCTTGTCCTAAGGACCCATTTCCCATGCCAAGAATTGACCAACTGGTAGATTCGACATCTGGGAACAAGTTGTTATCATTTATGGATGCCTACATAGGATACAACCAGATAAAATTAGATCTGAGAGATCATGAAAGCACCACGTTTATCACAGGGATGGGATTGTATTGTTATAAGGTTATGCCTTTCGGCATGAAAAACACAGGGGCTACTTATCAGAGTCTGGTTAATAAAGTTTTCAAAAGACAAATCAGACGAAATGTAGAGTATTACATTGATGACATGTTGGTCAAAAGTGTTACTGATGAAAACCATTTTGCCGACCTTGAGGAAACGTTCAAGAATCTCGGTAAAGTAAACCTCAAGTTGAATCTAGAGAAATCCTCATTTGGAGTTCGGTCCGAAAAATTCTTAGGGTTCGTGATCAGCGAGAAATGGATAGAAGCAGATCCAGTCCAGGTGAACGATTTGAATAGTATGACAACCCCAATATATATTAAAGAAGTACAGATTTTAACCGGACGGCTTGCAGCACTGAACAGATTCATCTCGCGATCCTCTGACAAATGTGCACCTTTTTTTCAAGTGTTGAAGAATGCTAAAAAATTTAACCGGACACCTGATTGTACTGAGGCTTTTTTCAATATCAAAAGTTTTTTTATTAATCCCCAACGCTATTGACAAAACCATTACCCCGAGAGATTTTATTTGTATACATAGCGATTTCAGAGCATGCGGTAAGTGCGGCTTTAATTCGAGAAGAGGACAGGATTTCTAAACCTGTTTATTATGTAAGTCAAAGTTTCTTGGATGCTGAAAAACGGTATTTGAAGCTTGAAAAGTTAGCGTTGGCTCTTATAACAGCTGCTACAAAAATGCAACCTTATTTTCAAGGGCATTCGATTATGGTTTGAACTATTTTCTCCTTTAAAAGTGTGTTACAACGACCTGATATTTCTGGGCGTATGTCAAAGTGGTCGGTAGAGCTGAATGACTTTGATATTGATTTCAAACCAAGAACTACTATTAAAAGGAAAACTCTATCAGAGTTTTTAGTAAATTTTCACTCCAAGAGACCAGAGGAGATCACAGTTGAGCAAGAAATCGATTCAGACAAGTGGATAGTCAAAATAGACGATGGATCAAGTAATAACAGATGCGGGGGCGGTGTCCAGATTTTTACACCCTCAGGCATTACAATGCATCAGGCGATTCGCTTCGGCTTCAAGGCTTCGAACAACGAGGCTGAGTATGAGGCATCACTTGCAGGCTTAAGGTTAGCAAAAATTTGTAGAGCCAGTAATGTTCGGCTACTAAGAGATTCACAACTTCTGATTAATCATGAAACAGGTCAATCCGAGGCGAGAAAAGAGTAGCCAGTGCAATATTTAGCAGTTTTAAATTTTTTAACTCCATCCTTAAAAAAGATTACTTATGAGCATGTCTGTAGGGAGGATAATACAATTTCTGATTCGTTGGCAACCACAACGTATGTTGGAGAAAACCCAATGGATTCTGACTCAGGAGTATCCTTCTATTATGAAACGGAAAGACCTAGAAAACCGACCAGAGATGTCATGTCAAATTTCGAGAGCTTTGAGCACTGAATGGAGGAATAACATTATAAATTTCTTGGAAGAGGAAGTATATCCCGATGACAAGATATTGTCAAAAAACGTTCGATATAAGGCACGAGGTTTTGCGTTATTAAGAAATATACTTTATAAAAAGTCCGCAAGTAGACCTCTGCAAAGGTGCTTGGGACACGAGGAGTCGCAGATGGTGTTATCTGAACTACACGATGGTGCAGGGTCGGCATATTACGGATTCAAGACACTAATTATGAGAATTTTATTGTCATGATTCAAGACACTAGCAGTCGACGCTAAGGAATTAGTCAAAGGTACGACACTTGCCAGAGGTTCGCTAATTCAATCCACACCCCAGCAGTCCCCCTTCACATCATTTTAGAAGGTCTACCATTTGACAGGTGGAGGATAGATTTAGTAAGTCCACTTCTGTTAGCAACTGAAGGAAGACAAACTATTGTGGTTGCAGTGGATTATTTCTCAAAATAGGTCGAAGCGGAACCACTTTGACAATGAAATTAGGGAATTTTGTTCAAACCATAATATACAGTAGTGTTTCTCGGCTCCTTTTCATCCTCAAGCTAATAGGCAGGTTAAAGTGACAAACAGGACGATCATCAGTGGGCTTAAGAGAATTTTGGAAGGAAAAGCTGGAAAGTGGCCGGATTTTTTACAAGAGGTGTTATGGACATACCGAACTACGCCCCGAACCACAACACGGGAATTACCCTATGCACCGGTATATGGTATGGATGCAGTAATCCCTGCGGAGACAATGTTACTATCCTTCAGGGTCAATCATTACGAGGAGGACACTAATGACGAAAGCCGAGCTTTGGCTTTGGATTTGATAGAGAAAAAACGATATAGGGCTTACTTAAGCTCCTTGCATCATCAGACCCTCGTGAGAAGCATGTACGCTTCAAAAGTTCGAATAAGAGACTTCAAGGTCGGGGAAAAATACTGCGAAAAGTATTCCTTCACACCAAAGATAAGCATTTGGGGAAATTGGCACCCAATTGGGAAAGGCCGTACCAGGAGATAGAAAGAGTAAAGTCAAGAACTTATTGGTTGAAAGATAAATTTGGTCGACCTCTACGTCTCCCTTGGAACATCGAGCACCTTAAATTGTATTTAGAATGATTGTTATTTCTTACTTTTTTTTAAGCTCGTTATAAGAAAATTTTGGTCGGGGACATACTCTTTCCTACCCAGGTGGCGCGGCGAGGTTTTGACAAGGTACCTATATAAACTGACCCGTTTAGTAAGTCTTTAGAGCCTTAAAATAATTTTTCTATTGTTATATCGTTGAACCATTAAATGGGTTTTTTCAACATTAAAGTTGATCAACAACGTCCAACCTATTAAAGGGTTTTTCAACATTAAAGTTGATCAACAACTTCGAACCTGTTAAAGTTTTTTCAAAATTAAATTTGATCAACAACGTCGAACATATTAAAAGGTTTTTTCAGCATTAAAGTGGATCAACAACTTCGAACCTATTAAAGGGTTTTTCAAAATTAAAGTTGATCAACAGCGTCATGCCTATTAAAGGGGTTTTCAACTCCAAAGTTGATCAACATATCCGAACCTTTTTGTAAGCATTTTTCAACTCTAAGTTTGATCAATATATTCGAAGCTAATAAGGTTTTTCATCTTTAAGGTTGATCAACAAAGTCGAACCTGTTACAAGGTTTTTCAACTCTACAATTGATCAACAGGTTCGAACCTGGTATAGGGTTTTTCAGCTAAAAAGTTGATCCACAAATTTGAACACGGTATATGGTATAAAAACCTATTGACTTTGGCATAGAAAATTGATCACTTCCGATTACAAAAAGGGTAGGACATCGAGTAAAGAGTACAAAAAATGAACAGGAATGAAAACATATAACAAAAACAACCAAGTCTAAGCTTTTGAAGGAACAAAAACAACATATCCGAGAAACAGAGTTTAAGCATCAAAGGGATCTTCAGATGATTCGGTATATTTGATAATAGAGTCGGTACAATCAATATCTTATGGACGATCTTCTTCGGGGACGTCTAGCCACATTAACCCTAACGGTATACGAGGAAACTGTTCGTGAAAGTTTAGAACATAGTTGTCCCTTGCATCGGCAACATTTGCTTCCATAACGTTTTGCACTTAGCAGCAAAAATACGGTTCTCTTCCTTACTTTTGTCCACAGTCACTTGAAGTTCGTGAAGGTTCGTATCCATTTTCGTCGATCGCCAGCGAAAGTAACCATTATGGAGATTCTGGGCAGCTAATTATTTGATGGCTTTGGCATGATCTTCTTTGGCCCGAGAAACATATTTTTACCACTCTTTTTCTTTCACACCAAAAGCCTGGATCTTAGGTTCGGCTGCGTCAGCTCGAGTGTTGGAAAGATCAATTAAGTTCTACGATTCTTAGGCTTTGGATGAGATGCTTCTCTTGAGCTCTGCAAGTTTTTTCTGAAAGTTTCATTACCTCTCTTTCTTTTTAGGCTATGTGGGCAAGTATGTTTTGCAGAGAAGTCGCTAGGATATCTGAATCTTGAAGGAAAAAAGAGTTCGAACTCTGAGCATGAACTGGCAAGGTTGAAGGGTCGGGGTGCATTGAATCTTCTTGACAAGGAGTACGGTATTGATGGGCCACCACAGCAAGATCACCTAAGTGACCCGATGCTCTAGTTTTGCCCGCATAATGTATTTCCTCCGAGCCTTTTTCTCTTACAGAAATTTCGACAGGTGCGGTCGACTTTGTACCGCTAAATTGTTCGAACATGGTGGGAATGGTGATCTAGTAAGTGGTTGGGTCACAACATATTTCATCGATAACGACTTTCTCTTTAGATATTTTGTTGGAAGTATGATTCCCCTCGTCAACTGCGGTGTTCTTCTTTTTTTTCACCACGTCCTTTTTGTGTCCTTTTGCCGACTGCGGGAGATTTATCCCCGCTTGCGACTGGGTCACTAAGGATGACAGTGGTTTCAGGTTTTCGAGGGTAGTACTTCAAGGGTTTTGTCTACGAAGGCACCATCGACATTCTCTTGTTCGTCTTATGGATCGGGGAACTCCTCTGATTTCACCCGTTTGCTAGGTGTCCGATCTCTTTTGGGTAAAAACACTTAAAAATCTGGGGCGTCAAGTCTTCTCACGAAGTCGTCAACATCAGGAGGAGTCTGTAACTCTTCGATACTTAGAATATCGTTGGAACAGCGCCAACGATTACTGTTGATGAGGTTGGTGTTTTTAAAGCATCGATGGAATTGCTGACCCCAGTTATTTCTGGCAAAAGCTTCGAGTTTGGCAAATATTTCTGAAGCTTTCTTAAGGTGGGTTTTTCTCAAATCCTGAATAGTTACCTTGCAATCTTTAGAAAGAACGTCAGTCAGTAAAAAAACGAGATAAACCTGCATGAGTCCATTTGTAAGTTAGGCACCTCAGATTCTCTTTGCTATATGGTCGGCTGTTTTCTTAAGCACCACTGACGAAGACAAATCGGTACTTCCACAATCTGTCAGCTTCCAACGAATTGTTCACTATCTTTTTTGGATTGGCAAGAGAAGAATAGAAGAAGGGAAGCCTCAGAGACTTTGACAATCCATATATGCCTATGTACTGCTTCATGGATATCGGGACCCCAGCCAATCGAGAAGCCATAATGGTAGACATTAAAGTGTACTAAGTGTTATGAGTCAACTGGGTCGGGCAAATCTGAAAGATCTCAAAGTATCTGACGATTTCAGGATCAAGGGAAGTCGTAGACCCCAATTGAAAAGCTCAGTGAAGAACACTATCTCTCGAGCTTGCACGGAAAAGGGAGTCTCACCGGGCTTCAGAAAGCAAAGGGTTACACAGTTAGGAATCCCCTAGATCTTCTTCAAGCCGGGTTCTTTTTCGAGCGAATAATACAAGTACTTCCCAGTAAAAAAAGACATAATATTATCTATTGGAAGAAGAATGTAGTAGTCGTTCACAACATCGGTAACTTCAGGAGGTAAAGGGTTTTTCTCAGCCTCGCCAACTGCAGGAGTATTTTGAGCTTCTAGAATCGTCGGTACATCTGGTTCAGAAATTTTGTCTTCAACTCCCGTTGACGCGGATGCCTTTGTTGAAGATTTGTGAATAGGTTCCTCAGCAACTTTGTCTTCGACCCTCGTTAATACAGATGCCTTGGTTGAAGGCTTATGAGTAGTTTTTTCAGCATATCCGTCTTCGGCCCTCGTCGACGCAGATGCATTTTATTGACCCTCGTCGACGTAGATGCCTTGGTTGAAGGCTTATGAGTGGTATTTTCAGCAGCTTTATCCCCGACCTTCGTCGACGCATATGCCTTGGTTAAAGGCTTATGGGTGGTCTTTTCAGCAGACCCATCTTCAACCCTTGTCGATGCAGAGACTTTGGAAGATTTAAGAGTTGGATTTTCGGCCTCAGTACTTTGGACTTTCTTGGGCTAGGCTTTATCAACAGACGTCAACCCTTTAGAAGAGGGAGTCGCGAGAACCATGCTTGAGTTGTTATTAACTCGAGTATGACCATGCGCTGGGACCTCGGCCTTTTTAGAAGCAGCTTCTTCGCGTTTCCTTCTTTCCTCATCTTGTTGAACCACCCACTTAGGGGTGGTCGCGGTGTTATGAGTGGTTCGACGTCCTATAATGGTTGGAGTCAGCTGGACATATTCAGGAGGGGTAGATGAAGAGCTAGAGTCACCCATAGTAAAAAAATAAGTTTTTTATCAGTCAACAGTATCTTGGGGTTTTGAAAGATGAGTTGCAGCATTATTTTTTCTGGTCCTTAAAGGAGTAGAACGATTAGTGGCGTCATGTTTTTTATTGACAAATAAGTTCTCAGGATAGTCGGAGGACTCGCGTTGGAAAAAGGTATAGATGGGCCCAGATTTTTGGGTTTCGGAAAAATCAGCGGCTCTAAACTCAAAGGAGATATGAGACCTTTATGAATTAATCCAGCGGCACGATATTCGTCAGCATGTTCGATGATACTGAGGTAATAAGTGAAGCCAAAAAATGTTTCTTAGGAGGGTCGGTTTTCTTCTTAGGTTTCTTATGAGAGGAGGGTTTTCTCATAAATATAATATGAGTTTATCTCTCTAAAAATTGGAAAGTAGCAAGTTGTTTATCTCTCTAGAACTTAGGTAAATTATGAAAATGAAGAAGTGAGACTATTTATAAGCGAATAAGCCTAGTAACGGTCCGATCCATGGAGAAGCGCAATCGAAAAGAGCGTCGGGAAGATCAAGAGTCGTTTAACCAAAACGTTAGTTAAAGTGTAGCCAAGTCACCGCGAGACACGTGTCTATCCTGACAGCTACAATAGACCTAGGTGCCTAGCCTTATGATGCATGTGTTGGGTAGTTCAACAGCCGATGGATGACACATGGACGAGTCAGGAAACCGTTTATATGGGTAAAGAAGATGGGTCATTGGAAAAGATAATTTGACTGAAAGCCTGTAGAAATGGGCCAAAAAGTTTGATTATAATTCTGATTAAATTTGACGCGTCATAATATAATGGACCGGTAGATCGGCCACTAACAAACCATTTTTGAAGATTGGTAGATCAACCTATCGACAAAGTAATGAAAGGTCGATAAATAACGTACAGGTCATAGCATCGGTATTAAGGGGGTCGACAAAGATACTAATACAGATTCCTGACCAGAAGGCTCAGCAGTCAAGTAGTTTTTGCTCGACTCTCCGTAAAACTAGGGACTACTAATAAGGGCATAACATGTTAGGATTATTAAGGGGTTTAATTGTTAATGTAAAGGCATATAAGGGCCTATTTGTAAAATTAGGAAATATAAGAAACAAGTGTGAATGTGAGGACCAATATATAATTAGTATAAACATAGCATGTGACAGTGGATTTCACCACTAACACTATATAAGAAAATATCCTTTTTTGGGAAGAGGGGACTTTTCTAATCATTAGTACTTTATTCTGACCATTTTCTCTCTCTGTAACTTTGTACTTATTCACCTAACACAATTTCACTATACACGTTATTCGATAATCAGTCCCGGATATTTCTAGAACTATTAGCTGCGACCTAGATGCAAGCCAAAAAATTTAAAGATTACGGGTTGTTATAACAACAACAGCGAAGCCTTCATAAAAGTTATAAAATAATATTTTATATTTTAAATCGTTATGGTATTGCCACAACCACTGAGGATAGGCTACTTTATGAAATTTCCATAAGGTTAATCACCATAGCGGCCATGTAGAGCACTGCGATAGTGAGACATTTTGTCGTAGTGGTATTTGAACTCGTCGTGGTGAAATTCGCTACAATTATAAAATGATCATTAACCGTTGTCTCGTTGTAGCGATGACAAATGGGAGCATGTTCAAAAAACATGTTTTTTCTAACAAAACAATATTTAAAAAGATACATTTCTTTATCATACATATATTTTTATATGGTTTTGATAAATCATATAAGTAAACTAGTGGGATACAAGATGAGGATACACAAGTTTTAATTCTCTCAAAATCTCTTCCTAATTTACCAATGTTTGTTATTCAGAGCTTTTCATATCAGTCGTTTGTATCGAACTTGAAAGGTTTATTATATCGAAAAAAGACTTTCCTAAAAAATACATAACTAATTATTTTTAGAAAATATATTCAATATGTATCTCAAGTCTCTACTTTTCCGAAAATATTATGGCGATAAATTTGTGACTGTAGAAAAAAATAAACAAAAAAAGACGACAATGGTTTCGTTATTTTGAAAGTGTACATATTACATAGAGTATAAGCTCTTATTTATAGATAAAACATATGGGCTAATGGACTTGGGTCTAATATTTCTAACACCCTTTCTCAAACTCACAATGCTTATTACTGTATTGTGAGTTTATTACATACAATAAAAAAAACTCAAATACCAATATTAATTTAAACAACATAAAACCAAATTGAAATATAAAATACCAAAATTGAATCTAGAACCAAAATTGTATCTAAATCCAAACACCAAGTGTCAAAACCATAATTGAAAGCCAAAATCAAAATAAAACACCAAAATCAAAATCAAAACATCAAAACCCAAAGTCGAACGTTAATCGTCAATCGTCAATCGTCAATCGTCAATCTCCAGTTTCCCATATCCAATCTCCAAACTCCAAACTCAAAACTCAAAAATCCAAACGAAGCCAAACGATAAATGAAATTCAAACAACAAACGAATCCAAACGAATCAAATGGCAAATGTCAATTTGAGAAAACGTCAGATATAATCCAAACGTCAGACAAAATCTGTATCAAATACGAATCCAAACAAAATCTATACAAAATTCATATCCAAATCAAAAACTAAATCCAATAACCATCAAAAGAATCCAAACAAAATCTATACCAAATCCAAATACAAAATTAGGTCCAAAAAATAAATCTAAATTTAAATCCAATTTCTAATTTCGGAAACAAATCAATATAAAATCAATTGAATTCATGATTTTACCAACAAAATTGCTGAATTGTTCCAGTAGCGATTTGTCCATAACCGTAACACCAAATCACAATCCAACCACTCAGATTAAAGGATTAAATGTCATGTACACGCTGTCTGTAATTCACCAAAAATAGATATTATTTGTCTTTCGATCGAGTCTGTTGATTGTGGTTGCACACAACAGATTCGAAAACGAAAATTTTCAATCTTTTTTTTCTTCCGACGGACAACTAAAACAATTGTTCGTCGACACAACGGAAGATACAAAAAACTTAAACTCAATTTCTAAACATATGATTTGATAAGATGTAGAAAAACATAAACAAAAAAAACGACTATGGGTTTATCATTTAGAAAGTGTACCTATTACATAGAGTATTAGCTTTCTTTTATAAATAAAACATATGATCTAGTGAACTTCGGTCTAATATCTTTAACATCGGTGATTCCGTAAGTTTTGTTTATATGGTATTAAGAATTCTAATAATAAAAAAATTATCATCTATATTGGAAACAAAACGGCAATGAGTGTCATCAAAGAAAATAATCAAGGTTTTTTTATTGGAACGGTGTGGTAGAGACAACCATGTAAATTGAAATGACTAAGTGGTTTTCTAGATGTTGGTACTCAAATCTGGAGCATTTTTAAGGAGAAACATGCACACCACTAAATCTCTTATATCTCAATATGAAAATTATAAGTTTTTAGTTAGAAAAATATATTCTCCCCCAAATTCTTGAATTTAGAAACATAATTAAAAAAATTGTCTCGTAAAAGCAAATGAATATTCTAAGAGTATAAATTTCAAGAGCTTCAACATATATTGCTTGGAACAAAATACAAAATAAGTTTACAGAATAATAGAATTATGTTAGGTTTGTGGTAGACTATGTCATTTTGCAAGAGATTGGAACCTTCAAAATAAGAGTGCGAGTGTAAACACTATGGAAGAAAATATTATGGAAATGATGATTGAAGTCAATACTGAGAAAAAATAAATTTTTGGGTTTGTGGTATAATATATGTGCATCACTGCATGTTGCTTATGATAAAATGTTATTCAAATAAACTAAAGAAAGTAGCAATGCACACGAGGTAAAAAATAAGAAACACCAACAAGTCAAACTTAGAAGTACGTGGAAACGTCGAGTCAGTGTTTACAAGTGTGAAAACGATAATTCTCACTAATATTTTCTATATTCTATAAATAAACAAATTTTGGTGTTTGGCAATTTTTTAGCTAAAACAAATTTTTATTCTGTGTACAAATCTATAAATCTTATTCTGATTAAATGAGGTATATTTGTTGGCAAATGATACTTTTGTGACAGAACAATATAATTATATACATCTGAAAATTCAATGAGTTCAATAATAAATTATATTTTTTATTTCTTACAGAATTATTATATGGTGTGTCGTGGTAGACTTGTACATATATGTCATCACACGACTAAGAGAGTTGGTAAAACTTGACTTATAAATTGTCATATAAGTTTGTATGAAAAATGTGAATCGTATGTTGAACGAAAGATGATTAAAATCGTATAAGAGTGTAGAAAGATGTATGAAATTATTAACATTGATATGCACTCATATATGTGAGTTAAATGGTGTCTTTATGCATTGGGTAAAATATGCTTTACAATTTTCATAGACGACTACTCTAGATATATTTATGTTTTTGCTTAAACATAAGGATGATACCTTTAGCATGTATAAGATATAATAAGCGAAAGTTAAAAGTTAATTACACATGGAGATTAATATCTTATGTAGTGATAGACGTGATATAACCATCAACTTTTTGCACCTTATAATCCTAAAAAATAGATTGGTTAAACATAAAAATTAGACATTGACTGAGATGACCATTATCATGTTAGTTAATTTTAGGTTGCATATAAACGTTTGGGATAAACCGTTTTAACGATATGTCATATTGTTAATTGTATTCCTCATAAAATTTAAAATCTCTCAATATAAAACATATGAAGAAACCAAATATTGAGTATTTAAAGTGTGAGAACGCTTAGTATTTTGCAAAAGCGAGTATCTAAAAATGATAAATTATATAAAAAATCTATAAGATGTGTGTTTATTGGGCATACACCAAAAACAAGTCTTATATGTTAATAGAGTTTAAGTCTAATATTGTGTTTGAATCTAGAGAATTACAACTCTTTAAATTCAAGTAAAGTAATATAATAAGACTCAAATCAATGTAAAAATTTAGGAAAGTACTTCACAAGAAACACCTTTGGTTGTAGAGTAACCTTGTGAACCTCATCGGAGTAAAATACCTCAAGACCTTGGATCCGATGAGATAGATTCTAAAAAAAATTCTACTTAGTAAGAGGAAGTTGTGAAGATGTCACAAATAAAATTACAATGGTTTTTTCTTTGGAAGACGACGATAAATCTTATAAATAATCAATATCTTCTCATAATTATGCATTTTAACAATATGTAATAAATGATGAATTATATTCAATTATATCAAGCAACAGTGCGTAATTGGTTGGTTTACCTTCGGGGTCAAGACCAATTGATTATAAGTGAGTGTTTAAGAATAAATGCTACATATATTTTACCATTCAAGAGGCAAGTTTGGTAGCCAATACTTTTCGACAAAAAAATGACGGGATATATTATTTTGACTATGCTCTGGCTACAAAAACCACGGCTGTAAGATTGTTTTTGCAATCGTGTGAGTATATAATCTAAAATTTCATCAGTTGGATGTCGAAACGACATCTCTAAATGGAAATCTTGACGAAAAGGTTTCTATGGAGCAACCTAAAGGTTTTGTACTTCCAAAAAATAAAGCAAAGTTGTATAATTTTGTTAATTCTTAGTATGATTTGCAACGAGCACCTAAGAAATGACATGAAAGTTTTATCATAAGATTTTATTTGATGGTTTTAGACATAATAAAGTCGAAAAAATGCTTAATACTAAGGTTCAGAGTTACAAATTAACATTTGGTGTGCATGCGTGGATGATTTACTTATATTGAGTAATGATAAATGAAAAAGTTTATGTCTTCTACCTTTAAGATAATTGTTTTTGAAAAGATAGATACTAGTTTTAGAATAATAGTATTCAACAATAAGTAATTTGGTCATGCTTTAAAGCTTGGAAAAAATAAGAGGCGAGTAGTGGACAATTGGAATATGCTAGTGCAATAGGTCATCTCATGTATGTCGTTTTATATACTATAACATATATTTCATTTGTGGTGGCTTAATTAAATCAATTGACTAGTAATACAAATGTTTTATATTAGAATATGATTGAAAATATTCTTTTGGTTACTTAAATGAAACAAAAAAATGTGTGCCTTAAATATTCTAATTTTTATGGGATACTTTAAGGATATACATACGCAAGTTGGATCACCAGGCTAGCCTATAATATGTCGACTATGGCATGGGTGTTCAGTGTTATGGGAGACTTTTTTTTATTAAAAAATGGATATGTGCATCAGACTCAATTAAGAAGTCTGAGTTCATAATATTGGCTGCAACCGAAAAGAAAGTTGAATAGTTGAAAAATATATTGTGGAAAATCCCATACATTTCAAAGAGAAACATGATAATGCAAATACATTGTGGTAGTCAACACTTTGGGTAAAGATTCTAATAGGAAGCCTAGATATATAAGTCTAAGACATGAGTACTTTACAAAGTTTGTTCATATGAGAATCATATCAATCTCATACGCACATACTAGCGAGAACCTGGCAAATTCGTTGACCAAACCATTGGGTCGAGAATTGGTAAATCGACATTTAAAACAATGAGAGTAAAACTTTTAAATTGATATTCTGCAAATGATGGAAACCTATTCTCGCTATAAAGAACCTAAACATCAAATTTTTAATGAATAACAAGAAGTTATTTGTGAATTTTTTAACATATAAAATTGAATCTCATTTGTGTTGTGTGATATATATCGGTGGTTATCATGAAAGGATAAGTTAAGAAACTTTTAATACAATTTTGTCCACGTGTAACGTTTGCTTTAAAAATATAAATAATACTGGAAGATTTTATAATCATAGAAATCTAGGATTGGTGTTGTCTCTCATGAGAGAATAAATTTTCCTTAAATAATGTTTCTTTAAGTGGATAAACACGCAACCAAAATAGTGATAAATTAAATTATGACCGTACAAATTGATAAAATGATTGCGTGCATAAAATCACTAGTTAAACCACATCAGACATTGGTTCAAAATTATCTTACGAAAGCGATCAGTTTAATTTTAAGGTTTTTCACACACTAAGATAAAATTTAAACCATAAAATATTATATTTTTTATTCAAATATTTTAATGAAAAAGATAAAAAAAAAATATAATTTAACTGAGTCAAAATGTTAAATTATTGATTATAAATTGATAATATGATCTTTAGACCGTTTTGGATCACCATAATGAACCTGAGCGGAAGATGTTTATCCATAATGTTTATGGACGATAACGAACCTGGACAATGAACCTGGACGAAAGATGTTTATCCATAATGTTTATCAACGACAATGAATCTGGACAAAAGATGTTTATCAACGCACGACATAGAATTGGGTTGTCATAGCGATATTGTTCGTAAATCCAGAAATTTGAGAATTACAGGTTGGTGGCAAGACGACTGGATATAGGCTACCTAGAGAAATTTCTAGAAGATTAATCATCGTGACCGCCACGTAAAGCAACGTAACGATTAGTTTAAGTTAGCATCCGATACATACAGTTCCTACAGACCTCTTCCTGACTTAGTGATCGGAATGGTAACCTGAAAGGTAAAAACGACCTTGGTGACCAATGTTGGTAAAAGGATAGGAATATTGCTGGGAGCATACGACCTTGGTAAAAAGATAGACTGATTGATGCTTAAAGTTAAAGGAATGTATTGCAGTTTAGTGAAGATTCAACCAATACAAGGCAAAGACTCCGGAAATAAACCAAATTCAATATGCATATAATATCTGTATACAAACAAAACTTCTACCATATGAAATTCCCTGAAACTGGAGACTATCAAGCCATCTTGTTCCTTGTAATAATAAACTTGTCTTGAGGTGGTGACTTGGATAAATCGCCAGTTGTAGCTCATTTGGGACAAACTCGGATGGCTACTTTTTTCTTAAAAAACATTCATATACAGCTACGAACTGTAAAATAAATAGTGTCTCGGGTTCTAGACCAGTTGGTATGATGGAACTGGCTTATACAGCATACTTGTTCCTTCAAAGATGAGCATATTGGAGAATTCATTTGTTAATTTTGTCACCTGAAATAGAAGGTAGGGAGGGACACGCAATATATCAGCAACATAATAGTATCATATGCAGATTTGGGGGAAAGAGTTTGTATTCAACGAATGAAAGGCACCTGCTTAGAGCTCATTCTCCTATAATCAAACTTTTGGACCCACATTCGTTCAGCTTGTTTTGTAGCTGGTAGCACAAGTTTCTCGACATCCATATAGGAAAGCAGCTTCTCGATGCATGAGTACAGCAACTGGAAGTAGCCCTGTTAAGATGTCATTTCATCCCAGTTCAAAACCTTTTAAATCTACACATATACTCTTCTTAGGAACAAAGAGACATTAAGTATGAATAAAAACAGTAAGTTTAAAAATGCAGCAAATTGGAAACAATCAAACTTAGGATTTAACATCTTCAACAATTGTCATATTTAAAAACTGTAAATTATATAATTAAACAATTTTATTTTATTTTATTTTTTTCCTTCAGATCTACCCATATCCATAAAGAACACAATTTCTATGAAAAACGTTATCGTGTCCCTCGTTCATAAAAGTGAACACAAATTCAAAACAAATGGCTTTTATTAAACTATGACGTAGATTACAAAACTCCATGATCCGTGTTATAGCGGTACAATTGATTAACAACGAAGGTAAGTCTTGGTGAACCGCTAAAAGAAACTATAGTGTGAGAACATATTAAACAAAAATGAATTATTTATCAGTCTAACCTTTCCATGGTTAACGGTCCGGGTTGCAACTAAGGGAAGTTCAGCAACCTTGGGTCCAAAAACTCTAAATATGCCGCAAGATACGACATATGAGCTGAAAAAAGTAATAGACAACAAAGACTGTATATTCAGAAATTGAACACCTGATATATTATGCATGTTTTAATAGAACATGAATTTCATTATTACTCGACAGTCAGGACAGCGCAGCGCAGTCCTCTAAAATCTCGACCTGCAACGTTTTTCCTGTCAAAGTAGAGAGAGATGCTATAATTCACAAAGATGAGGCAATAATAAAATAATGGGTACAAAACAGTGTATAAAGGCGATTCAAATACTCACCCATAAACCATGGGAGGAATTAGGCTTCGCTGTGTTTCTGAATCAATTATAGGGTCAAAGCTTTCCTGAAACAGAATCTTATGTCATTTATGCAGCATAACATGTTTAGTTGGAAAACAGGTTTCACCCATTTTATCCTAGGTTATCATTTGGTAACTGAACTAACTCTTAGAAACATTACAAGCCAACTTTGCTCTCACAATAATTTATGAACAAATAACTCGACCTACTGGGGATGTCTATCGAATCCATCACTGACATTCATAGAGCTGGAATTTCACACAAACCGAGCTTGAAATCCATAAAATATATGCCATAAAATAACAGAATGTACAAACATGGATAGTATGCCTATAAACAATCTATATTGCACCTGTTGAGCTTTGCGTACTCAATCTCAGCTTGTTTACAGACAGACAACCTCAACAGTTATCCAGCCAGATGCTGGCAGAGCATTACTAACGGTAATAGCTTAAAAACGGATGCAGCATATCAAGTATAAGGGAAACTTACTTGTAATATAGTGAGTGCTTGAGAAAGCAACTTTTTAGTGTCATTAGAGATTATCTTGGTGCTAACAATTTGCCATCTGACATCTCTCTTGACCGCAGCATCTAAGCTCTCATTTTCATACTTTTGTCTTACTACTCCTAAATGAGATTCAGAAAGTTTCTCAGCACCTCTAACTTGCAAATGCTGCAATGTTAGATGGATATTTTTGCACTTCGAACAGCAAAACCACTTTTCTTTAGGCAATTCCTGTCATAGAGGTGCTTATTCAAAAGGTACACACAATATTTGGGTTTTTAATACAAAAAAAATATAAAAAAATAGAAAGACTGTCATTAGTATGATACCTTCATATTAGAGTCACTTTCCAAACAGCCAACATGATGTTTTTTCTCGCACTGTTGAAAAATGGACATAAATAAGTCAACAATTAGCACAGAATAACGTCAATTGATACTCTGATGCAGGACATGTTCCGCAGCATACTCGATACCATACAGGACTTTAGACGGAAAGGAAATTTACAGTAAACATACCTGATCACAGATAATTATTGCACGCGGACCAAACATTTTGGTAAAATCGGGTTTCCTGTTCCAAGACAGAGGATATAAACTGAAGAGGTTGACAACACACAAACACACACTTAAGTGTAATAATTTTTTCTTAATGACGAAATATCTATACCAGTTGCAAATTTTAAACAGTAACACAAGAACAATCGCCAAACTTTTATTACATCAGGTAGTTGGAAACATTACCCGCATTTATCGTATCCACCAGAATCAGCATCTGCATTCTCCTCCACAAGCTTTTCTCCCTCGGCAGAATACGTCTGACCTTTGGTCAAAGCTGTCATCGACTCATGGAGAGACTTCCCATCAGCTGTGTAAATGTATGCGTAACTGGCACGGGAAACAGAACAGACACATTAATAGAGGAAAAGAAAAATCACCCAAATCGTTAAGTAAGAACATCTAATTAAAACTCACGGCTTTCGTCTAGATGCGCAACCAGCATGAAACTCAAATCGTGAGGGGGTAACCTGCATATTATGTGACATGTTGATTATATCTAAACAAAATATGGACATGGCATTGAAGTTTGAGCAGTTTCAAACAGTACCTTCTCTGCGCAGCACTGACACTTAATAGTAGAGCCTTCTATATATCCTTCTAGTAATATCTGGCACCAGAATATAGTCAATCACACGGAAAGTTGGATATATATATATATAGCCATGTATATATCTTTATCTAAACTACCTGTCCCCGGCTAATGTATGATACTAAGGTTCCATCTGGATGAACACCTTCAAAAGCTGCCTTATGCAACCGTTTGTTTCTACAGCAAAATAATATCCGAAGAAGTTAAACAATTCCCAGAAACAAAAGATGGCAAGAAGTATAGAACTGAACACCCATGTACAAACATTTTTACTATCCTCAAATCACTCTTATTTATTATCCCAACTTTGTTTTTTCGTTTATGGTGTTGACTGACTCTTAATTATGGGCTTGGGCTTGGGTGGTCGAATCACAGACGATTCTGGGTATGGGTGGTTTCAAAATCAGGATAGTTGTTTAGAATGATTCCAAACTTACTCTACACATTTAGTTTCTTGTTCGCTAATTGGTATTAGCATTTCTAGTAGAATCCCAAGATAGTTTCTGACTGGTGTTCTGTGATTCTTGAATAACGATGTTCTATAGAGTTTCAGAAAAACAGCTCAAGATGTTGTTAATATAGGTTTTCGTTTCGGTAATCTTTCGAATACTCTGGGCAAGTTTTTCGCTGAAGTACCTTTCAACAAGTTTCAGGGGGGAGTGAGTGTTATTTGTAAGGGTTTCAGGGGGAAGTGAGTGTTATTTGCAAGGGGTTTCAGAGGGCAGTGAGTATTATCGGTGCTTCAAGTACTCACACAAGCTTGACGGCTATTCTATTTAACTTAGCTTAAGTATAAGACTTACAAAATACTCTAATAGTGTGAGTTTTGATCGAATCAGGCTAAAAAACCTTAAATAACATAATTAGGAATATATACTTCGCAACCTAATGGAAGGAGTTCAATCATACACGTGACCAAGTACATATAGAGATATAAGTTAAACGGAAATAGGGGTGATGCTGGATTTAGGTACATTAAGTAGCACCGAAGTATATAGAACTAAAGCTGAACATAAATAAGGTTCTCACTTTCTTGTCATCTTCACTAGACTCATAATTCACAACCTAATGGAAGGAGTTCAATCAAAACGTGACACGTACAAAATAGAGATATAAGTTACAACGGAGATAGTGGTGATGCTGAATTTAGGTACATTAACTAGCAAGGAAACATGTAGGACTAAAGCTGAACATAAAAAAGGGTCTCACTTTCTTGCCATCGTCACTTGACTCGTATTCAGAGAAGAGATGCAGACTGAAACACCACTGGAGGTTGGAGGTTGCTGATGTTACAACTGGTTCAGAGGACCTGGAAGGAACAGACATAAAATATATCAAAAGTATCAACCAGGGGAGAAACGAGGAATTTACAAGGTGGGAATAAAGGGAATTGCTACCAAAAAAGACAAAATTACGAAATTTCCACCGATAGATGTATCCCTAAAATCCTAAATTATCTACTTATCTACGACTTATGCTATTAATTATTCCGTGCAATTGCAAAGCAGGAAACATTTAAAACCTAAATCTAAATTATCTCAAACCTCACTAAAATCACCTAAACTCAACAAAAACTCACTCTGTTTTTTCCAACTTTTAAACACCCAAATCATAGCCAAATTTCGGGTTCGATTGATTAAGACCAATAAAATTAATGTCATTAAAAAGATCTTTATCCAAAACTAACATGGTTTTGAATTGAGCAGATTTATGTAACAACAATCAATTGAAGAAGTATTAAAAGAAACGTGATGACATGATGAAGAAGATGCAAACCAAAACCACATAAATTAAATCTATTTGATTGACAGAAACAAGAGGAGAGATAGACTACCGAAGAAAGTACCTTCGTATAAGTAGATTGCTTAGATCCGGGGTGATAGAGAGAGAGTAGATAGAAGAGGGAGAAAATGTTTTTGGAAGAAGATAACTATATTGGGTAATCCTATTTATACATGGGTTCCAACCCTGAATGGCACGAGATTCGTCGGGTCGGGTCGGCCAGCTCTTTCACGAATGACCGGATCCTTTTATATTTTACCCACCGCGATTGATCCGTTGGGTCGGCAGCTATCTGCCACTCTTTCCAGGAATATTTAGTTTACCTATTTCATAATGTTTTCCCGATATCCCCAAGATTACATATTTAATTAAATTATGAAAACTACTATCTATGGATTTTCCATAATTACAAAACTCGCTCAGTTTTTATTTTTACAGCTCTGACACTTCATTGGTAACTAGATCACATTCCGGAATCCCTATATGAAACAATAAAAATCATTGGTATGCCTAAGGAAGAATACCTTACGGGTGGAAGTAACAGTAAAAATTGCTCTTTATCTATGCTGTTAGCACCCACACTCAAGTCCCAACTTCAAAACAAATAAATAACTAAACCTCACTTGCATATATGGCATTCCTTTGATTTGACTTTCTTGTAATAAAGACGGAAATGGAGAAAAAGGAAACTCCAAAGATAGACTGATGCAGTAATAAGTCAAATGGTTGAGACATTCAAAAATTTAACCAGGAAGACTTTAAATTGAGCAAGTCAGGAGAGTTAAGAAAGCCGAAATCTAAGATTTTCATGAGCAGCCGTAGCGTGAATATCAGATAGAAAGCGAAACGAGTTGGCTGTTTGGGAAATCATACCCAACTGTTATGCAACTAGCACAAATAGGGTGCCTTTAAACTGAGCAAGTTAGGTGGTTAATACAAAAGAAATCTAAGATTTTCATGAGCAACCTAGCGTGGATATCAGATAGAAAGCGAAAAGAGTTGGCTGTTTGGGAAATCATACCTAACTGTTATGCAACTCGCATTAATAGGCTATTTTGAGATTTCACTGACTCTCAGCATGAACTGCATTCTAGCCCTGTCCTGCTCAGACCGATTAAAGGGAAGAAACTTTCATAATTGAGAACAACGAGCAAAACTTGCTCGCTATCTAACTGACATTGACCTGCACAAAAATTATACTAACCTTTGTATCTTTGACACTAGAAAGATTTTCCTATCAGCAAAGCATGTAGAAGACTGCTCTTGCATGTCACGTCTTGTTTACAAGCATAAGTCTTGGAATGACCTAAACAATGACAAAGTGGTAGGAAGAATTAGTGGTAAAGAAACAAACAACCTCCAAGACTCCAACCATTATCTAGAAATTCGTGAAATTTACCCTGGCACAAGATCCCACCATTGTTAATTATCCCAGGAGACCAAATACTTAAGACTAATGCCAAAAGAAATGATAAAATGGTCAGATAGATACTAACTTCAACCTTTAATCTCATAAGAGTAAAACAAAGGAACCGAGAACCCAAAAGCAAAGAAGAACCTACCTTCATGTTACCTCTATGCTCCGCATCAACAATCCTTATTCCTTATTCGCTCAGCTCATCTAATGACACCCTGAGGAAAACAGGTATGTCTTGATCGCAATGAATTACATCTTAAGAAATACCTCCACCTTCTTGATCATCTTCATTTTCAGATACATTTCTTACTAACGAACTCGGATCCACTAAAGCAAAAGATCCCACCATTATTAATTTCTTACTAATTGCAACATTTCCTCCACAAAACATACCCTCTAACCCTTTCTACTAAATTTCAACCCTACCATTACTAACACTCAATGTAACAAAGTTACTAACTTGCCAGGGACAATTCCTCCGCAAACCCAGTTTCCTAAAAAGTCGTAATGTGATTCTCGACTTCATTGCTTTCACCAAACAAGTAATACACCAAACTTTGAATCGTAATACGTCATACGGAACTTCCGAAAACCAAAACTACAATACACATAAACTATAATTGGGATAAAAAAAAACTTCAATATAGAGATTGCAATATACAATAACAAAATTAGAAGAGAACAAACCAAAATTAACAAGTTAATATCCTAAATCGATTCCATTCGAAACCAGAAAGTTCATGGATCACTGAATTGAAATGATGAAGTCGAAGGTCCTTGCTGAAAAAAGAAAGATGAAGGAGGCAGTATTGGTAATAGAAAAGTAAAAAAGTTCAAAAAAAAAGGCCCAAATGGGCCGGATCACTTTTTCTTAGGAATAGAATTAGTTTTTTGGGTTGTGATATATCTCAACCTTTTTAAAGTTAAATCTCAATTCTTATTTTGAATTTTAAATATGTTATATATATATATATATATATAGTTTTTTAAGATTTTAATTTTCAAAACACACAATTTAGAAAAAAAAATGTCCAAAACCTCTTAATTTTACCTATTCTAAAAGTTTAGAATTTTCAAAAACCGATTTATGTTAATTTACTTATTATTTCATTTATAATATAATTTTTTTTTTTAAAACAACATCTATTTATTTATTTATATATATATATTATTATTTGTTTGATTTCTATTTAGTTGTATTTTTTAGATAAGTTATATATATAACTTTTTAATGTTTATTTGTAGAAAATATAGCATAAATATAAAACTTAAGATTTTTAGAAATATCATGGATATTTTACATTTTTGTGACCCCAACTGACGACCAGTTTGCGTGTTCCTGTGCAAAAATACAATTGTTTACGTTATTCTATGTGAAATCGACCATGAATACGCAATTTAGCACATAATAAGACATGTATCATGCGCAAAAATACAAAGCTAAATTTTTGTACAAATTACGCCTATTGAGTTAATTAAAACCATAATATGTTTTGGATAATAATTTTTTATATTTATATATATTAAATCTGATTTTGTACAAACACATTAGACAAATGAATGGTTGGTGTTAATGTTATGATTTATATACATGATAATCTGAATGAGATTAATATATTAAAAGTTTAGAAATTTAAATTATTAAATCAATGAGATATATATTTATAAAATAACGATAAAGAACATCATTCTAGTTTTTTTGTTATTTTGTTTGTAATTTTCAAATTCCTGTTCTTCGATGTTTGCTAACTTTTTCAGAACACGAGATCGAGTAATATAGTTTTTTTTCGATAACTTTTGCTATCATGGAGTGCACGAACCAATCGTTTTTTATTTCTGAAGGGAACCCGCAGCTGCTACTAGACGAATGCGCACAGGGTAAACCCTCGGTTTGACGCAATAGCTGCAAACCAACGCCAGAAGGTAAACCACACACCACACAAGGTGACAGGCTCTGCCGAGAAAATGTTTGTAGAAGGACTCGAACTCATGACCTTTGGTCACAAGCATGTCTTACACCAACAACTCGGCTACCCATTTCGGGGCTATACATTTATATGTTATTGGAGTTGGTCGGCTACCTTTGGTCACAAGCATGCCTTACACAATGTGACGAGCCAACCGTCTTGGTCCTATGTATGGTTGTTATAAATTGCGCACATTGGGGATTATAGCGCACAGAATTACACGTAATGGAGCAAAAAAACACAAGAACATTGCACGCATTTTGTCAAAATTGACGCACTACATGTGCGTATTTGAACACAACCCCCGCACCCTGGGTGTAGAATTTTGTACAAATTTGCACACAACACGCGCAGAAATGAAACCAACATAATCTAAACTAAGTAATGTACCTCCATGGTTGTATCTATATCCGTTCATTTCTTCTCACCCTCCAAAAAAAATCATCAAGGTTACGACTAAAATCATTAATTTTGTCACTTAAATGCATATTATGAAGAGAATATGGATTTAAGTTGGTTTTGAATTGGTTTCAGAATGACTTATAAGTGTTTTGAGATAACGAGTTTAGTTGGATTTTGGAACTTAGGATAAATTGAGTATTTGTTTTTGGAATGAGCGGTATTTTGGGTAATCAAACTTTTTAGAAAAAAAAATCGAGGGTTGAAATCTAACAAATAAATATTAAGATATAGTGAGAGCCTTAATTTTTATATTTTTATTTGTATTTATGTCATTTTCACTTAAAAAATATATAATTTTTTATTTTTTATTTTCTATAAGACCAAAATACATTTCAAAATATAATTAATAATTTAATATGTGACTAATTTTTAAAATAACATAAGTTAACATTTTATAAATCCGATTTAATATTTTACTTTTATTAATTATAAGATTTAAATAAAATAATCAAAATTATTTTCTCAACTATCTAAATTATATTTTTTTTTCGCTCAAACATTATTAGTGGATTTAAAACTTGTCCTTCATGAAGAGTTGAAAGTTAGTCCGAGGGGGATTTTGTGATAGAGAAATTCTTTAGAGTCAAACTTAGAGAGAGAAAGTGTTAAAGTAGTAGAGAGAGAAAGTCGTACTATTCATCTCGAAATTTGTGAAGCGTGTGTGGTCCTTTTATAGTACAATTGCGGACCCCACACGCTTTAATTTGGACTAATTACATATTTTGGTCCCTGCTCTAAAGTTTCTTCCTATTTTGACCATATCTTTACAATTAACGCATTTTAGCCCTTATACATTTATTTCTATGCATTTTGGCCCTTATACATTTATTTTTATGCATTTCGGGCCTTATACATTTATTTCTATGCATTTTGGCCCTTGTCTTTTATTCTTCCTCATCAGTAGCCCCCTAGTCTTAGTAAAAAATCGTTTTGCTAAGACTGAAAATTTCTTCTCAGGCCAAAATCATTACTCCTTCGAACTACAGGAGTCCTTCGAACTACAGGAGTCCTTCGAACATGAGCTTTTCCGAACCCCTTCGACAATCCATCTCTTCGACCTGCGAACAATAATTTCTCGAACATCCAAAAAAGGCCTCTTCGAACTTCTTCTGTACAGAGTAGCCCCCTCAATCCTTGCAATATTTTGAGCGAAATGGTCGTCGGGAAATTATTTACTTAGGCGAAAAATGATGCTAGGATTGATGATGTCACTGCACAAATACCATCGTCAGCATTCTTTTGGAGAAACGGTACGCATTCTTTTGTCATAAAACTCTTCCACTTCCTATGACAACCTCTGACACGAGACTCTTCATCTTCTACTTTAGCTAGGCTGTCATACATTGCTCACCTATAAGGACCATCATACCCCTAGGCAAACAACACAAAAATGTCCCCGGGCTCCTGTCACCAAAGAAGCCCATTAATCTTCTATAAATACCAACCTCTTTCTTCATTAATGTAACTTCTGTTCAATCATTTCTAGAGATATAAAGCTGGCGCATAAAGCTCCTCGAATTCCTGAGTGGCTGTTGATTAGTAAACGGTTCGAGGAGAGGGTTGCCGCTGGTGAAGACGTAAGGCCTCATCCCCCGCCATTGACTACAACATTCTTCGGTCCTTGGCCTCCTTCGAACAATTCGACCGCCATTATACCTCGTGAGGTAGCTCGTCAAAGCTTACTCAGCGAAAACAACCCTCCGAAAGAAATGGGGAAAGAAAAATCTCACAAGCACTCGTCAGGTTCAAAGAGGAAAAAGTCCCATAGAGATAGAAAAAATTCTCACGAGCGAAAACGGGCCAGGGGGGCTTCCCTAACCATTCGAGAACCCACTGTCTCCACTAATGTTGAAGATCGCCCCCAAAGATCTCCAAGCCCGCGAAGGACTTCGAGGAGTCCCCCTCGGAACTCAGTTAGTCCTCCTCGAAGGCAAAACTTGGAGCGCAATGTCGAAAGTCCTCCTCGTAGGCAAAACCTAGAACACAATACTGGAAGTCCTCTTCGAAGGCAAAACTTGGAACAAAATATTGAAAGTCCTCCTCGAATGAAAGATTTGCAACATAGTACCGAAAGCCCTCCTCGAAGACAAGGAACGGAAGTGTCTAGTCTGCCCTCCACACCATCCATGACCATCCATGGTACGCAATTCTCACCTTCAAGAACACTTATCACCGAGGAGGATATGCGGATTAGGCATGAAGAAACGTTAGACCCCATAGTTATGAAACCTTTCAACAAGTTCCTCGGCCAGAGAAAACCGATTACCTCCTTGTCAGTCCCTGCAAACGGTGGCACTTCCTCTTCGGCAATATCCGAGGAACGAGCTCGCCGGATTGCGCCAAAATCGAAGGGAGATGTAACTTTGCCCTTGGAGCTAGACAACATTGCCGGCAATAATATTAGAGGCATTGAGAACAAGCATATGGTGGCCCTTGCCAATATCAAGTATAAGTATTTTTCGGAGGCTGAAGAGACAATGCTTAGGGCTCGATGGGGCATTCCTTCTTACATTAATATCAGATTTCCCTCCGAAGGAGAGACGCCCTTATCTGTGAGGGATCACGAGGTGGTGGTCTACACAGAAATCATGAACTGGGGGCTAAGGTATCCCTTAGACCCCTTCTTTATTGAATACCTCTCAAAAATAGATCTCTGTCCCTCACAAGTTGGGCCCAACATGTGGTTCACATTGATGGCTTGCATAATGGCCTCAAGGCTCTCAGGCCAAGAGTTTTTGCTGGAACAAATAATTGGTTTAGCTGGTCTTGCTCGAAACCCTTACTTCCCCTTTTACTCAATGACATTCAACCGGGGGCAAAAGGTGTTAAAGGATCTCTTGGAAGCAGACAAAAAATGGAGGCAACAATTCCTTTTTTTCTCTAGATGTTGGGAGACCGGCTCCCAAGCCACCCCTTTGAATCCACATAAGCTCTCCTTGAAATGGACCATGAAATGTAAGTGCTCCCCGAATCATTATACGCCCTCGAATGTTTAATTTTTCTGTACATTTCTCTAAGTTAATTACTTCTTCGAATCTCATAGTTGCCTCGAAAAATTGACACCCTTGAAGGCACATGTTCCTTCGAACAGCATATTCAGTATAACCATTTTTCTCCTTTGTTACTTGATTCAGCTATGACCGGAGTATCCAAACCATACACCGACTATGTCGAAGGAGCTACCACTGTTTTCACTAACCTTCGCTTATGGGCAAAAGAACAGTGGGATAATCGTTTTCGTCGTTGCTTTGTCGATGAGAACTTGGCCAGAAGTCGACTTTGGAGGCTCAATCCTCTGGATCGCATAAGTATGAGGGGCCTAATGACTCCACCTTCTGAACGAGAAGTGCTAGAACGATGCAGCAAGCAGGACGTGACCATCTATCTACCCAAACGCTCTCGCTCGCAAAGTCACTTGGATGACTCCCCAGAAGATGAAGCCACACCACCTCAACTAACAAATCCCAAACCAATCGCAACGACTCAAAAATCAAGCTCTTCGAAGAACGTAGGGGCCTCGAATTCCAGTAATCTTCGAACAACTGAAGCCCATCGAACAGATGAAACCCCTCGGTCAAATGCTTCAATAATATCTACTCCTTCACCTGCTGCTACTATCCTTCCACCCAAGAAAGACAACAAGAAAAAGGATTTGAAGGGAAAGGGCATTCTGCTTGAGCCCATCGAAGAGCAATCTGAGGGAGGAGAAACTCCTGATAACAATGAAGGTACTCACTTCGACAGAGAAGTTCAAGATGGCACAGTTGATACTGAAAACAGGGGTGGTCTGTCACCCAAGGAAGCCTCCTACCAAGCTTTGCACTCTCCTCTAACTGAAGCGTCTCAACCAGCCTCCTTCGAAGGCAGTCCGAGGCTTGCTCCTGTCCATGCCCCTCGAACAAATCCCCCTTTATGCGTCCACCCTGATGTGGCCTGTGGCAATTTTTCCGAGTTCGATTCTGCGGATCTAGGGTCTCCTTCGAGCTCCTTCGAGCTCCTTCGAGGTCCCTTTAGATGATGAGTTTTCAATGAGTCTGCGAAGGCTGCTTCATACATCAGTGAATCGAGGAAAAAAGTTGCGCCATCTTGAGAAGCGCAAGAATCATTATAAATTCAAAGCATCAGTTGCTGCCGCTAAGCTCGAAGAAGCCAAGAAGGAGCATGCAGTGGTCGAAGGCCAAGCTGATGCCTTGTATGAGCGTCTTTCTGCTGCTGAGCATTATATAACAGTGATAGAACATTGCTGCCAGGAAGAGAGGGACTTATACAAGAAAAAGACTGACACCCAAGAGCTGTTGATCTCTGAGTACAAGGCAGGGCATCGCAAAGCATGCGATGCCTTCGAGCAATGCAGTGAGGGTTTTAAAAAGGTAGTTGAAGAGCGCGACGATCTAAAGAGAAAGATCAGAAGTTTCCCAGCAGAGATCGAAGAGGCAAAGGAACAAGGTGCAGATGCTTATGCTGCCAAATGTTCGAAGACTTTACAAGCTCGAGATGCTGCCACTCGAGCTGGCTTATTGACCCAAATATACACCGACCACCCTGAATATGAACTGGGTCCCTTCTGGAAGCTTGTCCCCCCAGAACTTCGTCCACCCCAAATAGTTCTCAATGAGAGCGACGACTCAGAAAATGAAGGGAGTGATAATTCGAAGAACGCCGACTAAGGGAAAGGGTCGTTGGTAATTTTTTGTATGGCCTAAAAGGCCTCTGTTTTTTTTTGTAATGGTTGGAAGCTGTTTGTACTGTTTTTTAATTCATCAATGTATTGTTCTTCGAACTTATTATTGCACTAACCCTTCGAAAAATGAACACTTGGGTAAATTCACAAATTCGTACGGCCTTTCACAGAATTTAACTTAGAGTTAGTAGGTGTCATATTTATCCTTCGACAGATTTACACTGAGAAAGATTCAACAGGTTTTATACTTGCACTAAGGCTGTCGAACAATTATAACGCAGACCTTTTTAGTAAGTGTTTTATATACAAGAAGGCCGTCGAATTTCTACCCACTTGGTTCCTCGAAAAATTATTACTTGGGTATATTTGAATCAACTAGGCCTTCGAATTCCAACTTGTGTGGCCTTCGAATATATGAGTCAGGCCTTCGAATTAGGCCTTCGAATTTCAACCCACTGGGGCTTCGAAAAATTATTACTTGGGTATATTCACCAAGTTTTATATTTGCAACTATGCCTTCGAATTCCAACTTATGTGGCCTTCGAACGCCAACTTATGTGGCCTTCGAATATATGAATCAGACCTTCGAATTGGGCCTTCGAATTTCAACCCACTGGGGCTTCGAAAAATTATTGCTTGGGTGGCTTCGAGGCACACCTCATAATGATCTAAAATTTTTTCAAAAGTCCCAAACCATCATGGCTCAACTTATTGTGACCCTTGAGAATAGTTTGACAGTCCCAAATCGTCGAGGCACATCGTCATGTGACCCGAAGAATAGTTTGAAAATCCCAAATCATCGTGGCATATCTGAATGTGAATGTAGTTCAGAAAATAGGTCGAAGGATAACAATTCGAGGCACGTGTTAATGTGACCCAAAAAATAGTGTGAGGGACAACATTTCGAGGCACATGTTAATGTGACCCAAAAAATAGTGTGAGGGACAACATTTCGAGGCACATGTTAATGTGACCCAAAAAATAGTGTGAGGGACAACACTCCGAGGCACATGTTAATGTGACCCAAGAAATAACTAAAGGCAAAGAAACGTTGTATTAATGGGATCACTGAAACACCTCATTAAAACCTTCCTGTGCCTAGCAGGGTAGGAAAGAGTGTGCCCTCACCAAAAGTTTTCTCGAAGTGTATAAAGGAAATAAAAAGAAATACAATATTCTATCTGAGCTCTGCTAATCGAGGTACAATTTTAAATGCTCAATATTCCAAGGTAAACGGAGATATCGTCCATCTTTATCTTTTAGCCTATATGTGCCTGGTTTAATCTTGTCGATGATCTCATAGGGGCCTTCCCAATTAGGGCCTAGCTTCCCCAGACTCTTGTCCTTAGTGTGTAAGAAAATTTTCCGTAGGACCTTGTCTCCCACCTGAAAGTCCCTATGGTTGACTTTGGATGCGTATCGACTCCTCATAAGAGTTTGATAATGAAGGGAAGTCAGTTGCGCCCGCTGTCTTTTTTCCTCGACCAAGTCCAAAGCCAATGTTTTGTGCGCGTCATTCGTGTCTGCATCATAAGCTGCTATTCGATGTGAAGGGAAAAGGATCTCTGAAGGAACCACGGCATCCATTCCATAAACTAAGGCAAAAGGAGACACAGCGGTGGCTGTTCGTGGGGTCGTTCGATACGCCCATAGCACTTCCTGTAGATAGTCGGGCCATTTCCCCGCCTTTCCTTCTAAGTTCTTCCTCAGTCCGTCGAGGATGGTGCGATTTGTTACTTCCACCTGGCCATTTGCCTGAGGATGAAATGGCGCCGAAAAACATTGTCGTATTCCCCTTGACACACAAAAATTGTGAAATTCTTTGTTATCAAATTGTGGACCATTGTCCGTCGTAATCTGCAATGGCATACCAAAACGACAACAGATATTAGACAAAACAAATTTAATCACATCCTTGGCTTTTGTGCCCGCAAGTGGCTCAGCCTCTACCCACTTAGAAAAGTAGTCAACGGCTACAACTATCGTCTGTCTGCCACCTGAAGCCATAGGTAGAGGTCCAACCAAGTCAATGCCCCATCTGTCAAAAGGAACCGCCTCTGGGATGCTTTCCATCAGTGCTGCTGGCTTGTGGATTATATTAGCGTACCGCTGGCACGTGTCACACCGCTTGACCAAATCTTTAGCATCGGCTGAAATAGTTGGCCAATAATATCCTGCCAAGAATACTCGGCGAATCAGAGCTTTATATCCACAATGAGCGGATCCTTCGCCATCGTGTAACTCGGAGAGGATAATTTGTGAGTCGGGTCCATTCAAGCACCTCAGCAATGGCCGACTCAGAGACTTCTTATACAACGATCCGTCCAACAAAATGTAACCGTGAGATTTGAATCTTACTTTTCTGGCTTCATATTTGTCGGCGGGCAAGATGTCATGAGCCAAAAAATCAATGATGACCGTTCTCCAATCAGGGGTAATCGCATGATTTTCCTCTGAGACATTCATCACATGGTCTTTAGAGATAGAGATCGATGGGCATGTCTGGGTCAAAACCCAAGGATAACCTTCGGTCCGAGAAGCAGAAGCAAGAGAATCCGGGATGGCATTCATTTCCCGTCGGACATGCTCGAACTTGACGCCTTCGAACCCCGACGCCAAATCTTTTATCAGTTTCAAGTACTGTACCAATGTTTCCTTCCTTGCCTCGGACTCCCCTGAAACCTGATTGATCACCAACTGAGAATCACTGACCAATTTTACCCGTCGAGCCCCGCATATATGGGCCAAACGTAGGCCGGCTAAAGCTGCTTCGTACTCAGCCTCATTATTAGTAGCTTTGAAAACGAAACGGATGGCTTGAAACATGGCAACCCCTTGCGGGGATATTAGCTGGACACCTGCCCCGCAGCCTGAAATGTTCGACCCCCCATCCGTTCGAACTACCCATTCTTCCTCAGCAACTGTGTCAGGTTCTTCCTGTTCGTCCCTATCAGAGTGAAATTCAACCAAAAAATCCGCTAACACCTGTGCCTTTATTGCTGTGCGAGGCTCAAATGTTATATCAAAGTCTCCCAACTCAACGGACCACTTAGTCATTCTGCCAGAGACGTCAGGTCGCTGTAATAGACTTTTCAGAGGAAACGTCGTTCGAACCACTATTGGATGCGCTTGAAAATAAGGTCTCATCTTCCTCGCTGCTGTCACCAACGCCAAGGCCACCTTCTCCAAAGTAAGATACCGTTTTTCGGCATCCAGCAAACTCTTGCTGACATAATAAATTGGCCTCAATAGAGCGTCAGCTTCCCGGAGGAGCACGGAACTGACCGCACACGCGGATACCGCTACATAAACAATCAACGTCTCCCCCACCAATGGTTTAGATAAAATTTCCGGAGAGGTTAGATACTCCTGAATTTGACGAAACGCCGTCGAACATTCTTCGGTCCAGCAGAAATGCTTCGCATTTCGCAAAACTTTAAAGAATGGGGCACATTTGTCCGACGAGCGGGAAATGAATCGATTGAGGGCAGCCAACCGCCCTGTCAAGATTTGCACCTCTTTAATGTTTCGAGGAGGACTCATATTGATCAATGCTCTTAATTGCTCTGGGTCCGCCTCAATACCTTTCTCACTGATCATGTAGCCAAGAAATTTACCCGATCGTACTCCGAAAATACACTTTTCTGGATTGAGTTTTAAGTTAACCCTACGCAAATTGTGGAATGTCTCTGTGAGGTCGGCAAAATGGTCGTCGTCTTTCTCACTTTTTACCAACATGTCGTCGATATAAGCTTCCATATTCCTCCCAATCTGCTCCTCGAAGGTCTTATTAACCAGTCGCTGATAAGTTGCCCCCGCGTTTTTTAAACCGAATGGCATGACCTTGTAGCAGTATAGACCTCGCCCGGTAATAAAAGAAGTACTCTCCTCATCATTAGCAGCCAAACGGATTTGATTGTATCCCGAGTAAGCATCCATGAAAGATAACAACCGATTTCCGGAGGTCGAGTCTACTAACTGATCAATGCGCGGGACAGGAAAAGGATCCTTAGGACAAGCACGGTTTAGATCTGTGAAGTCGATGCACATCCTCCATTTGCCATTCTTCTTCCTTACCAACACCGGATTCGATGCCCATAGGGGATAATGCGACTCGCGAATATGACCAATACTTAAAAGTCGTTCGACCTCCAACAAGATCGCTGAGGCCTTTTCCGGGGAGACAGGCCTTCTTTTCTGAACTATTGGTCGGACATCCGATCGCAAGGCGAGCTTGTGACATATAATCTCCGTCGGCACCCCTGTGACATCCTGTGCACACCAAGCAAACATATCGAGCCTGTCAGATAAAAAATTAATTAACTTTCCTCTAAACTCGGGGGAGAGATGAACCCCTATTTTCAGAACTTTCCCAGTCATGAACTCGTGTGGCGAAGAGTCCTCCTCCGGGACCTGAAATCCGGGGGCCTCCCTCGGATCATCACAAGGAATGACCTCGGAGGGTGGCCCCTTTAATTGCTATGCTGAGTCAGGGGGTCCCCCTCGAACTCCCTTAGACGACAAAGCGATTTGGTAGCATTCTCGCGCCATCTTCTGACTACTTCTGACCGTGCCAATGTTGTTCCCGATTACATATTTCAAGCACTGATGCACCGTAGAGATGACACCGTGCATCCGTGATAACCAAGAGCGACCTAGGATAGCATTATATGAGGTGGGCGCGTCGACCACAATGAAAAGTACCTCGACCTCTTTTTTGAACGGTCCACGACCCAACTCCACCATACATTGAAATTCTCCCACGACAACTGCCGTAGCACCAGTGAAACCTACTATTGTTCTGTCAGATCTTCGAATGACCGGTGGGTCAGAAATGCGGCGATAGGTACTCATAAACAAAATGTTCGCAGAGCTTCCTGTGTCGATAAGTATTTTCTGAACCTGATCCCCGGCGATGCCCGCTGCGATTACTACAGCGTCCTCATGAGGGCCCGCCACATTACGCATATCATCATCATCAAAACAAATAATAGGGGAAGGCGATCGGTGCATTTGTGCAGAGACTCCAGCTTCGATCTGGGTGGTCAAATTGACCATGTGCCTCTTGCGCGAACTGTTCGAATTCCCTGCGATAGTGTCTCCACCAAAGATTGCTAAAGACTCAAAAAATGTACATAGATTATCCACTTTCCCCCTCGGGATTTCTTCTTCGACCAAGTTCACATTGTTCCTCCCAGCTTTCGGGTCCAAATATTCCTGCTCGACGTCAAAATCGTCAACTCCTTCGGAAATCACCATTGTTGTGTCAGTATTCTTTGAGACAGCTTTTACCACGGCATTCTTCTGAGAGTGCTTTTTGACATATTCCAACAGCATTCCATTCTCGATGAGAGCCTGCACCTCCTTTTTCAGGGCGATACAATCTTTGGTGTCGTGGCCCACATCCTCGTGATACTTGCAATATTTGTTAACGCTTCTGTTCTCCCTCGGTGTTTGTATAGGAAAGGGTTTCCTAAACGTGACCGAATTTTTGGCTTTATCAAATATTGCAGCGACATTCTCCGTCAACTCCGCATAGTAGTCGGGCCGAGTCCATTTGTTTGACATGTATCTTCCCCCTTGATTGTGGTTCGACTGATTGCCATAATACTGCTGATTTGGTTTTTGCCTTGGAGGATACTGACCCGTGCTTTTAGCCTGAACGGTCAATCGAGGGCCCTGAGTGCTTGGTTCAACCCGTTGAAGCTGATTGTGGTCCAATTGCTCTCCGGACCCTTTCTCTGAGGCTTGGGTTTCTTCTACCAAGATTCTCTTCTCAACTTGATCTAGCAATGCTCCAAAGGTCATCGCTTGGCTTTCTGCCACTGTGTCTTTCAATAACCCGGGGAGCAATCCCATTCTGAACGCTGCAAGCGCCACCGAGTCCTTACAGTATTCCATATCTGTCTTGGTTTTGACAAATCGATTGGTGTAATTTTTGAGGCTCTCCCCCACCTTTTGTCGACAGTATATTATGGTGTCCCCGTTGGCCCGAAACTTCTTGCTTCCCACGAAGTGCTGTCTAAAAATGTTCCAGAACATGTCAAAGTTCTTAATGGACCCCTGAGGTAACCTGTTGTACCATTTGGACGCCACTCCCTTAAAAGTTTGAGAGAATGCTCTGCACAGAAGTTTATCATCGTCGTCAAAGTTTATCATGAAATTCTTAAATTGCTCGATATGATTATCCGGATCTTGAGTCCCGTCGAATTTTTCAAGCTTCGAAATGTCAAAATGCTTTGGGAGATTCCCTACTAAGATCTCCGAAGACAAAGGAGAGGCTCTCCAATTGTGCCCCGTTCGATAAACATTGGACCTCAGATTATCATTGTTTGAGAAGTACAAGCCCTCCTCCGAGGGCAAAGTGTATTGTTGCTGCCATTCCGAATTCCGAGGACCTACATTATCCTTCCCGGGGCACTTCACCTGTTCATGAGAGCGATCATCTACTCGGTCGTGGCGACTCTTCTCCCGCGAGGATTTCCTCTCCGAACTCCTTCCCCTCCGAGCTCCATTTTGCCTTCGACCACGCTTTTTCTTCCTGTGGCATCTTCGAGGAGAAGATTCAGAAGTACTATATCGCGAATAGCCGCTCGAAGAAGCTGAGTCCGAACGGTACTTGTCTTTCCTTCTTGGAGATCGTCGCTCACGCCTCCGAGACCTATCATCCCTTTTCTTGGGACGACTTTCAACGTCCCGTTCCTCTCTTTGCTCGACGGGCTCTCTCCTTATCTCAGATCGAATGTTTCTTTGGGCGGCTTCTTTTTCCGCCTTCAACTTTTCGATTTCCAGCAACAGTTCATTCCTCTGAGCCAAAAGAGCGGAGTCATCAAAATCATTTTCAACTCGCCGACCTCCCTCTCCTTCGGACTCCAAGTCATTTCGAAAGTCATCCCCCTCCATGTTTTCCTCGCAGGGATCAACTAGATCGCCCCCCCGACCTTCCATGGTTCTCCTCGGAACAGGAACTATTTCTAGGGAGTGATGATCGTCGGAACGATTCTCGGTTCCCACAGACGGCGCCACTGAAGAGTTGAAAGTTAGTCCGAGGGGGATTTTGTGATAGAGAAATTCTTTAGAGTCAAACTTAGAGAGAGAAAGTGTTAAAGTAGTAGAGAGATAAAGTCGTACTATTCATCTCGAAATTTGTGAAGCGTGTGTGGTCCTTTTATAGTACAATTGCGGACCCCACACGCTTTAATTTGGACTAATTACATATTTTGGTCCCTGCTCTAAAGTTTCTTCCTATTTTGACCATATCTTTACAATTAACGCATTTTAGCCCTTATACATTTATTTCTATGCATTTTGGCCCTTGTCTTTTATTCTTCCTCATCACTTCATAAAACCAATAAAAACAAAAACTCAGATTTAGTTTATTCACAAAAATATAATATTTCGAATGAATCCAATGACTATAACCACATAAATTCTAAACAATTCAGTTATCATCCAAATATAATTTAAATTTGAAGCCCGAATATATATTGATTATTTTCATAAAAAAATTAAAATTATTATCTTAAATTAATCATTAGAGTTCCAACTCACATTGCACCTAAAACTTAATCTGATTAAAATTGGAGTGATTCTAAAGACTGATATAGTTAGTAGCTTTATGAATAGCAATACTATAATTTTATTAATTTTTTGTATTCACCCAAATTTGTTTTGTATTTAGTCATTCCATCAAATTTACTCATAACCATTTATTTTTAGTTTAACTTTTATTAGTCGAACCTACTATTGGCGTTGTTAATTTAGATTTCATTATAAAGTCCCATCATAAATAATGATTTACATACAATCAATGTGTATTAGACCCACATTTGCTATCGAAGTTTAACTTAATCTAAGGGAAAATAATTACCACCATAAGATTCATTTAAATGGCATTCCCTCACAACCACAAAATAAATAATGAATCAATTAGAAGGACAATTGATAAATATAGAATCAATTGGAAGGGCTTGCAGACGTGTATACCTAAATACTTACATATTAAATATAGTAAGAAAACAAAAGATTACTAATTTAATCATACAAACGGAAAGTACCCACTTGTACACTTTTAGTTTTTTAATGCTAAATCCTTAATTTTATTTTGCTTTGTGTATGCAAATATTTTACATTATAGTATTAATTCTTCGTTTTACATGTATATATAGTACGATAAGTGGATAATTAAATTTATACAACTACATTTAGTTATTTCTCATTTTTAATAGGTGACTGGTTCATCAATATAAAAGAATAAAAAATATAACTGATTCAAATCTACGACCCATTATACCATTGAAATATCTATATTGTTGGAATATATTTTTTACAAGCTCTATGAACCAATATATAAAGTTTTTATATCATGATTTATGCAGACCTAGTAACAGTTCCAATATAATGAAAAACTTACATGAAAGATTATGTTTGGATAAAATTGTATCCCTAAAAAATGATATATCCCCACTTTCCCCATTTATTTATTGATTTCTCGTTGCTCCAAGGGTTCACCAACTCAAAGGGTTTGACCCTTCGTACACTTATATCAAAATAGTTATAAGTGTGCATATATATATATATATATATCTTTAATTTTATGAACAATCTAAAGATATTAAAGCATAAAACTATGTTCTTATAATACTATGAATATTTTATATCACGTAAAAGGATAAAACGAAAATTCAATAAAAAATTAAACAATATATGCTTTTAAGATTCATTGACAATTCCTTGACATCTCAAAATTATTATGACCAGTGAACCAAGATATTTTCTTTGAACAATGTCTTGGTAAAGTCGTAACAAGAGCTTGACTTATCAAATCAGTTGTTATTAAGACATGTTTAACATTGGTTGTATACATCTGAACTTAAGTTGTGCAAATTATTTCTTTAATAGAATCAATAACGTGTACATTTTTACGCTCATGTTTTAAGGTGCGTTATTGAGTTTTAAAAGAACCACATGGTCTCATAAAACCCTCATAATTGATAATTAATTTATTAAAAAATTATTTAATCTCAATATTAACTATTTTAAAATGTTTATATATATTTTAAAGGTAGAAATATGAAACACATTTAAAACTACGATAATATTCGTTAGCAACATTTGAAATTACCCAAAATCAATTTCTCACTTGTACTTAATAAATAACTTATAAAACCTCTTATATTCAATTTATTGAACAATATATTATAAAAAATAAGTGTACAATGTTTACTTTTATAACAAACTTCAAGAAAAAAGACTGAGCAACAACTTTTTTAGGAAAACCAAAACAAAACTGTTAGAATATTCAGTGTATTAAGTTTCCTTGTATAGACCTCTAAGTTCTCTATATATTGCGAGCCTTACTATTGAGTTAACATCTATAATGCATCAATAAAACAAAAAGGAACAGTTTATAATAAAACACAAAACCCTAGCCGCCTCCTGCGGCTACTTCTCTCTTTGTTTTTAACATGGTATCAGAGCACGTGTGATTCTGGGAATTCTGAACATCCTCAACAAAGATGGTTGACAATGAAGTCGTGGTCAGTCAAATTCCTGATGAATTAATAATGCAGATTGCTGCCATTCTGAGAAATAGTCTCGGAACACAACAATAAACAACTAACCCCGAGAATTTATCCATAGGGATTAAACTCATTGGTGACAACTATGCCCTATGGGCAAACCTGATGAAGAAAGAAATTGGGAGAAGGGGGAGAGGTTCTCACATTACAGGGAGCCGACACCTCCATCCAAAACTGACAACACATATACAAGGTGGGAACAAGATGATCAATGTGTTTTCACATGGATTATCCAGAATCTTGAATCCAGCTTGGTGAATAATGTCTCGCAATATCCCGCAATATTAACCAAGCTTCACGCATAGCATTTATTCAATTGTTTTCATGTTTTTTTAAGTTTGGAAATTGGCGAAAATTGAAATTTTATTGTTAAAGCTAAACTGAATAAAATGTAATAAAAATTATTTTAAAATGAATAAATTTTATAAAATTCAGGGCCAAGTTTTTTAAAAAAATACGATTAACTTTTAAGAATAAATCACTATATATTATATAAAAATGCAGTTTAAGCATTAATAGACCTTCATGATGAATATTTATAAAGAGTATACTAATAAGTAAGGAGGATAACTTAGTTGTATATATTTTCTTATATTTAGAATGTTAAGTAAAGTTTTGAAACAAAACTGAATTTATTCTCAAAACAATTAACAGAAACTCATAATTGACGTGAGAGGTCTAAGACTTCGTTCAACCAAAATAATTGCTATCACACTCAATGGTGTGGTTCAAACATAAATTTACTTTTAATTCCCCAAAATATACATAATTTATCAAAATTCAACGATGGTAAAACATATTTACCAATAATGAAAATTCATAATTCAGAATATATGTAAATTAATAAGATAAATTATATACAATCGACTAAGTTATCACCTACAATAACAATATACATATTAATATGAAAAAATGGAATAATTAAGCATATATCTCGTACATGCGTTAAATCATACTTAAATAAGAATGATAGATTCGTTGTTGAAGGTTTTTAAAGTCCATTTGATTATCTATTAACTTTGAGATTTGTAACAAATAAATTAAAGATAAAGTAAACCAAATAGATAAAGTTAGATGCATATAGAGTGCTAGAAGTTTTCGAGTAAATTCATATATGTATTATTGATTGTTCATATCATCCTTATGAGATAATCAATATAATTCATATTGTTTATATATGGTTTTCATACTATAGTACACAAATTTATTTTAGATCACCAGTTATTGACAATTCATATATTTTAAGGCCAAAGTTAACAAAACACTTTTATAAAAAGATCAAGTATGGTATTCGACCATGATGGTTACCATCAGTGACAAATCCAATAATATTAATAAGATGTTGTGAAATCATACGCATGCTCATTTTTTAAAATTTAAAATAAATGGTGCATAATCATACATATGCTTAATTGTCAAAAGTAACAAAAGTATAATTACCCCCATGCATGATGGAACTATAAACCCCAAGTTTACAAGACTAGCGCTTTACCACTGAGTTATATGGGCTTCTGAAATCAATTTTCAATTCTTTTCAATAAATAAAAAACTAATTATATATTTATTTATATTTAACTAGGTAAAATCATATAGAGCTAAGAAAGAAAAACTGAAATCAAATATAATAATAGTCAATGAGTTTGTACTAGGATCGAGCGCATGACCTTCTGATCACAAGCTATAGTATTTTTTAATAATACTAAGTGTGGAGATAAGTATTTAAAAAATAACTTTCATTTTCAGGAAAAATCTAAAAAAATATATTTAGATTTAAATGATAAGAATTTGGTATATTATCATTAATTGTCTCATAATCATGAAGATGTCAACGTCACTATAAAAGTCAACAAACGAGAAAAATATAAAATATTATATATTAAAAGTTATGTAAAATATTTTTTATAAGAGAATTAAGATTTGTGTGACCACACATAATAATCTATTCAAAGATTTTGTGGTTATAAGGAATTGAAATTTGAGGAGCTAAATGAAAAGAATAAAGACTCTCTATGACAGATTGTAAAGTTAGAGGAACATAATAGAACTGTGTATTTAAGTTGAGGACTAATATATAATTATCCATTTATTTGTAACTTTATCAGTTACGAGCTAAGTCTTTGTGCCTCTATATAAAGACCAAGACTGATCTAATAAAGGGGCTGAATTTTTAATATAAATCAGTTTAGCATATGATTTTCTCTCTCTAAAACCTATTTCTCTCTCTAGAATCTGACCTCTCTCAATTTACTAAGGCAATCTAAGTAATAAAACGCACCAAATTGACGACTCTACTAGGGAAGATCAACGATTGGTGCCTAGTTCACTAGTTCGATTTTTCAAAGCTTGAAAAACAATCTTAAAACTCTATAATGAATCTATAAAACGACCCGTTAATTCGATCAGCAGTTCAAAACACTGAAGAGGGATTTACAAATGACAAATGATAGACAAGAATGATCTACTCTAATTCATCAAACTCAATCTGAGATAGAGTTGCGAATGAATCAACTTCTGGATAAGATAAATGCTCTAAACAAGAAATATGACCAGAAAGAGCAAGAAATTCAGTCAGTTAGGCTGAAATTTGAGGTGAGACAAATGATTGACCAAAATGACGATGGTGGTCAATCTAATCGATTTTCTATTGATCGTTAAATTAGAGGTGAACAGAAAAAAGCGCGGTTCGAAGCGCCAAATGCGCGCTATTCTTCTCAAGCGGAAAATAAAGATAAACAGAGGTATGTCACATCTAGTGACGAGGAAGTTGAAAGCTCCGAATCTGGTTTTAAACGATACTGAGGCTCTTCGAAAGAAGAGAAGAATCAACCTCTCTAATCTAAGAAATATCATAAAGCTAGAAGAAAAAGTGTGCCTTGATGTTTGAGGGAGTTGAACTTGTGTGAAGGAAATACATCAAACCAGTATAATGGGGATAATCAAAATTCGTATGCAGTAATGGGAACTGAGGATCAGTATGTTCAAGGTGTTGATTGTAGGAATTATTCGTTGACAAATTAGTTAAGATCAATCACACTTCCGAAGCGATTTGATATTTTGAAAGTAGAAAAGTTTGATGGGATGCAAGACCCAGATGATCACATCGAACAATTTAAAAATTACATGATGAATTTTGAAGATGATGACAAGCTAGTATGTCGGCCTTTTCCCCAGACTTTAAAGGGAACAACTTTGAAATGGTACAACAAAATTCTTAGGGGGTCCATTTCAGAGACTTTTACACTGATTTTTTAAGATAGTTCGTAGGGAGTAAAAAGATGAGGTCAAATGAAGATACAATCATCCAATGCAAGCAAGCAGTTGGAGAAAAGTTGAAGGATTGTACGAAGTCGTTTGTTTTAACAAAGACGAGTGTGGATAATTGTGAAGAACTGGTGGCAATGACAGCTTTTCACCAGGGGTTGTTACCATGAGATTTGGCTAATGAAACAACAAAAAGAAGAGCCTTAACTTTTGGAGCTTTGATGGCTCAAGTTTAGGACCAAATCAAGGTTAAAGAATCAGCCTAGGTTTGAGGGGTAGCGGCTACTCAAAGCAATTATGGGCAGGTCTCGCATATTTAGGGGAAATCCTCAAATTTTTCCCAGCAAGCACATCTGAGGAATAAAAACCTGCCACCTGGAACTGAAGGATATTCGAATCATGCTCCATCGGACCAATTTAATAGGTCGATACCCAATCAATGTATAAGGCCTGAGTACTATAGATAGGCATATGAAGGAGTGAAACAACAAGTTTTGCAAGTATCACAATGATATTGGTCATGATACCGTGGATTGCATTGCCTTGAAAAAAGAAGTTTAGAATTTAATTGAAAATGGGAAATTACTGACTTATGTGAAAGCACAGAGCAACGCATCGAAAAATCCCATATCATAGACTTCACAACCAACCAATCCAAATGCACAAGCTAAAAATTTGATGATTCTGGATACGAAGGTTGATGATTTTGAGGCTGCATCAGAATACTTGGACATGGATCCAGATCGGTTAATGTTGATCGCAGTGGAAGAACCAGTAAAACAAGGTCTCGTCTGAATCTTGTGCAAATATTTTAAATCTGTGGCCATTTTTAGGGGTGATTCTATAATTGGTAACACTGATACTTTAAGGAAAATGCACATAGTAAGCATGTCTACTCAGATTGAGGGGAAAATGTCTACCTATCTGTACGGTAAGAAATATATTACCTTTATCATTTTCGATGAGGATAATTTACGGGGTACCACAGAGCCACATGAGGATGCAGTGGTCATTGGGGCATAAATTATTGGCGTTGAGATTCAACGCGTATTAATAGATATTGGAAGTTCTGCAAACGTCCTTTTTAAAACTACTTATGATAGGATGCGCAATCCTCCTCGAATTACTCAATCAGAGCGCACCATTATCGGATTTACTAATAGGGGAATTCGAGAGGGAGGTAATTTTGGGAAAGTGACCTTTTAAGAAAAAGGTTTAAGTTCTGTTTGTGGTGGTAGATTGTCCTACAAGTTATAATGCCATTTTTGGAAGATCTTGTTTGTCAAGAATATATGGTGTTGTATTAACAGTTCATCAATGTTTCAAGTATGTCTTCGAAGACCGTGTAAGGGTCGTCCAGAGTGACTAAAAGGTTGCCAAGGAATGTTATGCCACTACGCTTCGGATTCGAGGATCCAGCAATGGTAATATGATGAATGAATAGAAGTCAGGGGGGTTGACCTTGGATTCTGGATAAAAGGTTGACGATCCGATAGAAACCCCAGAGTCATTGACAGTAAGTGAAGAAATATATTGATATAATTTTCTCGAGGGAAAAGTACTTCGTATAGGAACCTTACCGATCCCAATTCTACGTCAACAAATCTTACAATTATTATCCCACAATCTGGATGTTTTTTCTTGGAAAACAAAAGACGTGCTATGAGTACCAGTTGAAGTAATTTTCTATAGCCTAACGATTAATCCAAATATGAAACATGTTATACAAAAAGGCATGCATTTTCTTTTGAGAAACCAGAGGCTAATCTTTCCGAAGTGGATCGCTTGTCGGAGGTCGGACATATAAGGGAGTCATAATAACCTTTATGGACAGCAAGAATGAGAAGTGGAGAATGTGTGTTGATTTTACAAACTTAAAACGAGCTTGCCCTAAAAATCCGTTTCACGTTCCTCGACTAGACCAGTTGATTGAATCTACTTTGGGAAATAAAATATTGACCTTTATGGATGCTTTTGCAGGTTATAATCAAATTCAAATAGATCCAAAGGATCAAGAATATACCACATTCATCATAGACAAAGGCTTGCGTTGTTATAAAGTTATGCCTTTTAGACTAAAAAATGTTGGGGCCATATACCATAGATTAATAAACAAGGCATTTGCTACTCAAATTGGAAAAAACGTGGAGGTGTACATTGACGATATGGTAGTAAAAATCTTAGCAGGCGATGCATATTTGGAGGATTTAGATGAGACATTTCTAAATTTAAGGGCCATAAGGTTGAAGTTGAATCCAGATAAGTGTACTTTTAGAGTTCGATCAGGGAAATTTCTTGGTTATGTTATTAGTGAAAAAAGGATTGAAGTTGAGCCAGAGTGGTTAAAAGCTGTAGTATCTATGAAATCGCCTCGAACTATCAAAGAAGCACAAACTTTGACACGAAGGTTAGCAACACTTAACAAGTTTATTTCTAGATTTTCTGACAAATGTTTTAATTTCTTTCAAGTTTTACCAAGACCAAAGAAGTTTGAATGAACTTTGGATTGTGAAGCAGATTTTACAAGCATTAAGGATTTGTTATCATCACTAGAAAATACTATCTAAGCCTCAAAGTGGAGAACATCTTTTTTATACATTGCGGTATCAGATTTTGCGGTAAGTGCAGTATTGATAAGTGAAGATTCAGGAATCCAGAAGCCGGTGTATTACATTCGCAAAAGTTTATTGGCTGCATAAAAGAGGTATTTGAAGCTCAAAAAAATTGACATTAGCATCGGTGGTGACTGCTAGAAAAATGCGTCATTATTTCCAAACTCATACCATCGAAGTTCAAACCTCATTTTCATCGAAGAATGTTTTGCAACGTCTTGGTATTTCAGGGAGAATGACTAAGTGGTCAGTGGAATTAGGGGATTTTGACATTATTTTTTCTACTCACGCTACAATTAAAGCACATGTTTTGGTAAATCGGATGAAGAAGTTATCAATGACGTCTTGCTAGTTAATTCGATGTGATTGTTCGAACTGATAGAGTTTCCAGTATTTTAGGATGCAGCGCTGGAGTCCAACGGATTGCTCCATCTGGAGAAATAATGCTCCAATATATTAAATTTGGTTTCCATGCGTCAAATAATGAAGTAGAATACGAAACTACATTAGCTAGATTGATACTTGCGAAGATAGACGATGCACCTTCAGTACGATTAGAGACAGATTCTCAATTAGTAGAAAATCAAGTGTCTGGAGTTTCCGAAGTAAAATATGACCACTTAATTTTGTATATTCGAGAGCTTCAAAATCTGATGCTTTTATTTGATCATGTTGTTGTGGATCATATAAATCGAGGGAGTAACATGGTGGCTGATTCTTTAGCAACTATGGCATACAAGAAAGAGTATCCTTGGATTTTATTACAAGAAAGTCCATCAATTTTAACTCATTCAGTTCAGTGTGAACATATTTAGGAACTGTTTGTCACCCCAAATACAGAATCAGGTGACTGGAGGACTGACATTTTGATTTTTTTGGTTAGAGGAGAGCTGCCTAAAGATGTGAAATTGGCCAAAACAATTGCGAGGCAAAGCTTTTGGATATATAGTATTAGATGGAGTTTTGTATAAGAAGGCATTGAGTAAACTGTTATTGTGCTGTTTGAGCAGAAAAAAATCACTGAGGTTTTAGCAAAACTACATGATGGATAAGGATCAACACATTGTGGGTTCAAGGCATTGACTCGTCGAGTTTTGTTGGCAGGGTTTTATTGGCCCTCGATTATGAACGATGTTAAATATTTGGTTCAAAGCTGTGATAATTGTCAACTCTATGCATAAACCATCAGTTTCATTTATGTCTATTATCAAAGCTATTCCGTTTGATAGATGGAGAATATATATTGTAGGACCTTTGCCAATGGCCTCTAGAGGACGACAAACAATAATCATTGCAGTGGATTATTTTACGATGTGGGCAGAAGCAGAACCACTGTCTGGAGCAAAAGCTAAGGATGTGATTACATTCATTGTAAGTATTATTTGTTGTCATTCTGGTGTACCTTGAAGAATTACTACAGATGATTCCCCTCAATTCAATAACAAAAAAATAGATTCGTTCTGTGTTTCGAAAGGAATCAAGCAATGTTTGTCCACACCTTTTCATCCCCAAGAAAATGGATAAGTAAAGGTGACAAGCATATCTATCTTAGAAGGGTTAAAAATGAATTTGATAGTGGCAGCAGGAAAGTGGCCTAACTACTTACACGAGGTACTTTGGTCTTATCGAACAACCCCTAGGGAGGCTACTAAAGAGACCCTTTTTTCTTTGGCATGTGGAATGAATGCTGTCAATCATGTGGAATCTACCTTGTATTCTTTCAAGATAACCCAATATTCCGAAGACTTTGAATGATGAAGCTAAAAGAGCAACTTTAGATTTGATTGAATAGAAAAGAGTTCGAGTATATTTAAATGTGATTCATTATCGAACTCTTATGAGGAATAAATATAATTCGAGGGTGAAAATGAGGGAGTTCAAGGTAGGTGACAAAGTGTTAAAAATGTGTTTCTCCATACTAGGGAAAATAACATCGGTAAGATGGCCCCAAATTGGGAAGGACCTTATATGGTTGTTGAAAGGATAAAGTTAGGTTCTTATCTCCTTTGTGATAATCAGGGGAGGATGCTTCAACATCCGTGGAATATAAAATATCCAAAATTGTATTATGAATAACTGGGTTGTATTTTGAAATTGTTTTCTTTGATTAATTAGCGCACTTTTTCCTACCCTGTTGGCCCGAGAAGGTTTTAATGAGGCGCTATGTACATATTCAAAACTATCATTAAAATGCGTTTTTTTTTCAATGGTTGTTTACGAGTGCTGTTTTAAACTATTTTGGTAACTCATCAAAGACTAATCATCTTTGAGGTTGACCAAGAGTAGAATATTCTGAAGTGTTGAATACACTTTTCGAAGAAACAACCATATTCGAAGTTCTACGTCTATTAAACGCACTATAATATTCGAAGTGCTACGTCAACTAAACTCACTATAACATTTGAAGTGTTAGGTTCATTAAACGCACTATAATATTCGAAGTTGATGAGTTTGGATACTTCAGTCACAACCCACCACTTAGGATACTTCAATCACAACCCACCTAAAAATCCAGACAAGACAAATGTAAAACACCTTTTGACTAAGCTATTTGTTAATATACTTAAAAGACTAATGGGTCCTTAAACTTGACCCGGTAAGCCCATAGGTCATTAATTAAGAGTATAAATACCCCAACCACTCTCATTAATGAGGGTGATCAACATTTAATACAAACGGACTACTTAACTATCTCACTACTCCTCACACTAAACACACAATACTTCAAACTTACCAAAACACATTACCAAACTACCCTCAGCCCAATATAAGCCAAACCAAATTGGCGACCACAGTGGGAGCACGAAGGTGCCTGAATTTTATGTTCAAAACGAGTAAAAAGAACTAGTTCGGATGGATCTGAACGAGCCAGGTACTCCACCTCTTATGGTGGAAACGGTCGAGGAAAACAAGGAATACATCATTGAGGAACGAGACAAGTTGAAAGCATAAATAGAGGCACTAAGGGCCATAAAACAAGCAGATATGGGTATCAGGGAGAAATCAGGAGCGTCAGCCATTCATCATACTGACAATCCAAGGGAGAATGATACACCAATAAAGAATCATCTGAGTTCAAAAAAGACTCATCTCAGCTTTAAGAAGACACATCGGTCTAAACCTGTTGAAAGTTCAGACTCTGAGTCCTCCAGTAGCTCTTCGAATGAGGTTGAGCTTGAGGAATCTTTGTCATCCAATAGTGATGAAGGGAGATCTAGAAAAAAGATTAAGTTAATAAAAAAGTTTTCAAGAAAGAGGGATAGGCATGGTAGGCGTAAAAGGCATCTGGGAAAATGATCATCCCGCAGACATGCTGATCAGTTGCTGATAGATCCTTTTGCTTTTCAGACAAAACCAGGTATCTTCGCAACACCTAATGAAGATACAGTTTTTAATCGTAATAAAAACTGGAGATAGTCATCTTTGTCTGCCAAAATACTGTCCGGAAACCTACCCAAAAGGTTTGACAGTTCTAAAATGGAAAAGTATGATGGAAGTCGAGATCTGGACAACCACCTAGAGAAATCCAAGAACTTCATGATGAATTTTGATGATGATGACAAACTTTTGTGCAGAGACTTCTCTCAAACTTTTGAGGGAAGTTCTCTTAAGTGGTATAATAGCTTACCCCAGGGGTGTATTAGAAATTTTGATACATTTGGGGTTGCCTTCCGAAGGAAATTTGTTGGAAGTAAAGAGATGAAGGGAAATTGAGATACTATTATTCATTGTGCCCAAGAACCAAACGGGTTTTTAAAGGACTACATAAGTTGATTTGTAAACACAAAGAACGGATTAACAGATTGCTTCGAACAGGTGGCAATTGCTTCTTTGAGACAGGGGCTGAATCCTGGGAACCTGGTTGATTCTGTAACCAGGAAAAAAGCTATAATCTGGGGTGTCCTATTGAATCAAGTGGGAAAACAGATTAATGTGGAAGGAACCAAGAAAACCAGGGTGCACCATCAAGTGAGGTCCACAACAACAACTCCTCCGGCTGCTAACCAGTCCGAATATAAGGCTAAGGAGACCAAACAAGGATCCAACCGGGCTAAACAAACCCAATCCAACCAGAATTAGTCTCAGAGCCAACACTCAAGAGGTAAAAGAGGTCATTGGGTTCAACCATAGTGGTTTGCAAAATTAAGAGTGAGGTCCATTTCCGGAAGCCATCGGTACTGCAGTCTTCTAGAGAAAGTCGAAATACTTATTTTTTTCCAATATCACAATGATATAAGCCATAACACCCAAGACTTCATAACATTAAAATAAGAAGTACAAAACCTTATTGAAAGAGGAAAACTGGGAGCTTATGTTAAAAGAAGAAGTGGAAACATGCCTGACATTGCTCCTCGGACGGGCCCTACAAATAATGCTGGGACATTTGCTCAAGAAGGGGCAATGGTGATTCTTGAAAGATTCGATATTGATTTTGAGTACCTGAATCCTAATCCAGCTCGGAATAAGGTGGGGGTCATAACAAAACAAACCAGGACGGTGTCCGGATTAATCAGTTTCTTTGAGTCACTCACCATCTTTGGAGGAGATATTGTGACAACACCCACCCTTTCATTAAGAAAAAAGCATGTACACAGTTTGGCCACTCAGTTGGAGGGGGGAATATTTTCCTATCAGTACCAGACCTATTTCCCATTCATAGTTTTTGATGAGGATGATTTAAGAATTACTGATGGGCCTCATGAGGATGTGGGGGTTATGTGAGCATCTATTGGGGGCAATGATATACGTCGGATTTTAATAGACACAAGCAGTTCGGAAAACATCCTCTTCTTAAGCTCCTACAAGCAAATGAGGAATCCGGCTATAATTCAACACTCAAACAGAACCATTGTGAGCTTCACATGGAGCTCTGCGAATGTAATTAGGGAATTTGAAGAAGAAGTGTTGTTGGGCAAAGGGCTTTTTAAAAAGATGGTTGTTGTGGTAGGTTGCCCCACATCATACAATGTGATTTTTGGGAGGTATTGGCTTTCCAGAATGCATGATGTGGTCTCAACAGTCCATCAATGTTTGAAGTATGCAGTTCAAAGGCAAGTAGGTGTTGTCCGAAGTGGTCAGAAGATGGCTAAGGAATGCTATGCAACTGCTCTTGCTCCTAAGACTTTGGGAACAATTCAGATTAATGAAGATTAGCAGTTACCGGAGCCTTCTAAGGGTGAGAGTGAGATTGATGACCCCAGAGAGGCTCCTAGTGTTATAATACCAGTTGAAGAGATTGAAACCCACTACATTGTAGAGGGTAGAAATATCAAGATTGGTTCCAAAATGGCGCCAGAGTTGAAAAAGAAATTGTTGTCCTTTTTGCTAAATAATCAGCATGTCTTCGCTTGGTGCAATAGTGATGTAACTGGAGTACCCGCAAGCGTTATCTCATACTAGTTGTCAATCCGGAGTGATGTTGCACCTGTTGTACAGAAAAGAAGAGCTTTTTCTAAGGAAAAAGCAGATGTGATAGTCCAAGAGGTTGATCGGATTACCAAGATGGGACACATAAAGGAATCCCAATATCCTTTTATGGATTGTCAATCCGGTGTTAGTCAAGAAAAATAACGGGAAATGGTGTATGTGCATTGATTTCACTGACCTTAACAGAGCTTGCCCAAAAGATCTTTATCCAGTCCCCGGATAGATCAGTTGGTAGACTCAACGTCTGGAAATAAGTTGTTGTCCTTCATGGATGCTTTCTCTGGGTACAACCAGATACAGATGGATCCGAAGGATCAAGATTATACTACCTTTATAACAGACAGAGTTCTCCATTGCTACAAGGTGATGCCATTTGGGTTAAAGAATTATGGGGCTACTTATTAGAGGTTGGTGAACAAAACATTTGCTAATCAGCTTAATGCCTTATTATAAATGGACCCTCCTTGGAATATTAAGGAAGTCTAGAGGCTCACTGGAAGGTTGGCTGCCCTAAACCGTTTTATTTCAAGGTCTTTGGACAAATGTGCTCTGTTTTTCCAAACCTTGAAGAATGCTAAAGATTTTAGTTGGTCTCCATAGTGCAACCAAGATTTTGTTGAAATAAAGAAACACTTATCCTCACCAAAGGCTCTTTTCAAGCCTGTTCAAGGAGAAACAATCTATGTATACTTGGTTGTGTCAGAATGTGCTATAAGTGCAATATTGGTAAGAGAAGTGGACCATTACCCTCGTATGGTATACTACATCAGCAAAAGTTTAATAGATGCTGAGAAGAGGTACTTAAAGCTTGAAAAGTTGGCACTAGCCTTAGTGATTGCAACAATAAAGATGAGGCCGTATTTTCAATCTCATTCCATCATTGTCTGGACATCTTTCCCATTAAATAATGTTATTCAAAAGGCAGACATATCAAACAAGATGACCAAGTGGTCAGTGGAATTTAGCAATTACGACATTGATCCCCCCCCGAACAGCTATTAAAGCTCAATCAGTGGCTGATTTCCTGGTAGAATTCCATACGGAGAGGAACTCCAAACAAACTTCAGGAGATAAAACCAAGAAAGAGTGGATAGTCCGAACTGATGGTGGTTCAAGCACAATGGGTTATAGAGATGGAATTTTCCTAACCTCTCTGTATGGTGATAAGATATACTAAGCCATATGCTTTGGGTTCAGGGCCTCCAATAATGAGTTTGAATATAAAGCAGCTATAGCTGGTCTTAAATAAGCTTTCATGTGTGGGGCTAAGAGAGTTCGGTTGATGAGTGACTCTCAGCTACTTATACATCACGCTCAAGGTCAGTCTGAGGCTAAGAAGGAGCAACTAATCAAGTACTTACTCATCTTGAAAGAAGTGGCAGCCGACTTCAAAAGTATTTGTTATGAGCATATTCCCAGATCGGAGAATACACTAGCAGATTCTTTGGCAACTATAGCGTATTCTGAGTCCTACCCTTGGATTCATATACAAGAATGCTCGTTCATATAGCCAAGTCAAAACAAAGAAGATGGGGAAAGTATGAGCATACAAGCGATTCAGCCTAAAGACTGGAGGTATTCCCTCCTTCAATATATTTCTGATGGGGTTTTGCCTTCAGATAAAGCTATGGCAAGAAAGATTAAACACAAGGCACGTGGTTTTTTTTATCAAAATGGGAGTTCTCTATAAAAAAATATATTTTAGTAGTCCTCTTCTGCGTTGTTTGGGGGTTGAAGAATCTTAAGTTGTTTTATCTGAACTACACGATGGAGAAGGCTAAACATATTGTGGGTACAGGGTACTAACCCGGAGAGTGTTATTAGCTGGGTACTATTGGCCATCTATAATGACACATGCTAAAGAAATGGTAAAGAAGTGTGATCCATGTCAGAGGTATGGCAATGAAATTCATGTGCCAGCAGTACCTATGGAGTCTATTTCTGAGCCAGTACCTTTTGCCCGATAAGGAATGGACTTAGTTGGACCTCTGCCTATGGCATCTGGGCGGTGCAGAACTATTATAGTTTCTATTGATTACTTTTCAAAATGGATAGAGGCAGCTCCCTTGGCAGGGAACACTTCGAAGGTTGTCATTAAATTTATCTTATCCAATATATGCTACAGATTTGGGGTCTCTTAAAAGATTACTACAGAGAATGGGCCATAGTTTGATAACAAAGATATGGAGAATTTTTGTGCTTCTAAAGGTATGCAGCATTGTTTTTCTTCTCCTTTTCACCCACAAACAAACGGCCAGGTTGAAGTTGCCAACATAAATATTTTGTCTGGATTAAAAAAGAATTTAGAAGGTGTTGCGGGGAAGTGGCCAAGCTATTTGCAAGAAGTGATGTGGGCATACCAAACTACTCTTCGGGCTGCTACACAAGAGTCTCCTTTTTCTTTGGTGTATGAGATGGATGTAATTACCCCCATAGAAGCTACCCTACCATCATACAGAGTCCACAACTATTCCAAACAAGCTAATGAGATAACAATTAGGAATCAGTTGGACTTAATAGAAGAAAGAAGGGTTAAAGCTCACTTAAGAACAACTCACTACCAAGGTTTGATGAAGAGCATATTTTCTTCCAAAGGTCAAAAGAATAGATTTTCAACCAGAAGATAAGGTGTTAAGAAAAGTTTTCTTACACACCAAGGAAAAGCAGTTCGGTAAGTTGGCTCCGAACTGGGAAGGCCCCTATGAGGTCTGTGAAAAGGTCAGACCTGGGATATACAGACTTCGGGATAAAGAGGGGAAGGTTTTGAAGCACCCATGAAATATTGAACATCTCAGGTTATATTTAGAGTACAGTTTTATGTAAATACTTACTTGTTAAATATCAATGTAAATATTATGGGGCATACTCTTTCCTACCCTAGTGGCGCAGGGAGGTTTTAATGAGGTGTCCGATCTTTTGTTCAATAATATATGATGTCTTCTTAAATTATTTGGAGTGGTTTTACTACAACTCAATTCAAGTATAAATCACTTGTTCAACACCTTGGGTCTTTAGCGGATCGGATAAACTTGACGGTGAGTGATGACTATTAAATACATGTCATCGGAGATATTAAACACTCTCACTTTAATAATTCTGAAATGCTAGGGGATACTTAAACATTAGCCATGAAAAATTAAAAGAAAAATATTAAACAGAAGAAAGTTTGATAAATTAAACCTATTCGGACTTGACCCGAACAACAATACAAAACATGTTTTGGCCATCCAAGGACTTTAGGTGTTCAAAGGACTTATTCGGACTTTAACCGAATAATAGTACAAAATGTGCATTGGCCATCCAAGGACTTTAACTGTTTGGAAAGACAAAAAAATAATATATGCTAAAACCTTAGGGCTTGTTCCCTTCGGAAGTTCCTTCACCACCATCACCTTTTTTAGGACTTTTGAGTTCGACACTCGAACTCTCACCAGTTCTTTCTTCATCATCGATTGTGGAATCTATTCCACTGGAGTAGTTCCACTTGTCACCATCTGCTAGAGTACGACATGTGATGTCTTTGTAATCCACAAACTTCCATAAGGAACCCGGGGTCTTCTTCGTAACTGTATCATGGAACAGCAACACCATGTCAGACTTAACCCCATCTTCTCGTTTTTCTAAGGAGTCTACTACTTCATTAGCATACTTCTCAATACCTGCTTTGATAGCATGCTCCTGCTGACTCTTCAGGACCTCCTTATCCTTGGTCATCTCCAAAACAATGCTCTCTAATTTAGTCTTCTCATCGGTTAAGGTTTGAATGGCACCATCATTGGTCTTCAACTCCTCCTTCAACGTTGTGAGGTCTTTTGAAGAAGAGGTTTCTAAGTCAGAACTCATAATACTTAGTCTGGAGCTCATTTCTGGCTGCTTCCCCCTGTCTTCCAAGTTTTTTTCTTCTTAAATTATAAGTTTTCCTATTCTGACTAGCTTGTTACTTCTTTTCAGTGCTACCGAAGGAGTTCACCGGCCATTTGGAGGAGGGGCAGAAGACCTATGCCAAACTCAATGCATGGGCTTCGGAACATTGGGGGAATGTCTTCCACAATTGCTTTAAATCGGGAAATTTTGTGAGGTCTCACTTGTGGAACACCACATACCGGAGAGACCTTTCATGGGAAGAGCTAACCACCCTTCCTCCTCCTGACGTGATTCTTAAAAGGATAGAATCCAAGGATGGAAAATTTTTCTTACTTTCTAGGGCTAAGGCTCCCAACAAAATGAAGAATAAAAAATAAGAAGGTTGCAACATAGTTGGCTCAACCAGCTGCAGAAGGGACTTGTTCGGGGAACCAGGAGGGATTAATGCCGCTTTGCTTAAAGCAGTAGAGGTTGAAACAGTGAGGGAAGATGAAGGGTCACAGAACCCACCAAATACCCCTAAGAAGGACAGGAAACTGAGGGCCGACAGTGATGAGAAAGCTGCTAAGAAGAAGAAGGTCACCCTGGGAGAAGAAATAATCTTCGTCCTTCAGAAATCCAACCTCCAGCAGCCCCTGTTGATCCTACTTTTCAAGAGGAAATCCCAACAGATCTTCAGTCCGGAGAGATTGATGGGGGGGGGGAATGATGAAGTGGACATCAGTGCCCTTCAAGACATTGGTTTGTATTTTAATGATTTTAAGAAGGATGATTTTGCAGATCCTTATCGTCCCTCCACTTCATCCAATGTGGTGACATTTAATGGTAAATATTTCTTCATATCTGGAGAGCAAGATGTCTTGAGCCATTCCATCCTCGGTCATATCTAGCCAATACTCGATCTGGAAAGGCAGGTGAAAAGTCAGACCAACCTTATCAACTCCCTCACTTATGGAATTTGTCTAACTTCTCCCTATGGTGACAACATGTACCAGGCCATATGTTTTGGTTTCACGGCTTCCAGTTATGAGAATATGGAGCAGCGATAGTTGGTCTTAAGATGGATCTCTTATGTGGGGCAAAGAGAGTCCGGTTAATGAGTGATTCCCAATTGTTGATTCACCATGTTCAAGGACATTCTGAAGCAAAGAAAAAACAGTTGGTTAAATACTTTCTTATGTTGAAAGAAGTTGCCTCAAACTTCAAAAATATCTGCTATGAACATATTCCTAGATCGGAAAATACTTCGGTAGACTCTTTGGCAACTATAGCTTATTCTGAATTTTACCCATGGATTCTTGTGCATGAGTGTCCATCCGTACATGCAGGTTAAGAAAAATAAAGTGAAGAAAATATGAATATACTTGTTATTCAACCTAAATATTTGAGATATGGTCTTCTTCAATTCATCTCCGATGAGATATTGCCTCCGGATAAAGTTGCGGCTAAGAAAATCAAGTACAAGGCTCGTGGTTTCTTGATATTAACAGAAGTTCTTTACAAGAAATCTTTCAGGAGAACTCTCCTACGTTACTTAGGATTTGAAGAATCCCAAGTTGTGTTATCTGAACTACATGATGGAGAAGGTTCTGCGCATTGTGGCTATAGGGTCATAACCAAAAGAGTTCTATTAGCAGGATACTACTGGCCAACCATAATGGAAGATGCTAAAGAGATGGTGAAAAAAATTAATCCTTGTCAAAAGTATGGGAATGAAATGCATGTGCTAGCAGTTCCTACAAAATTCATATCTGAACCAATACCCTTTGCCAGATGGGGTATGGATCTAGTTAGGCCTCTTCCCATGGCATCTGGTGGATGTTGAACAATCATAGTCGCTATTGACTATTTTTCCAAGTGGATAAAGGCAGATCATTTAGCTGGGGCAACTTCGAAGGAAATTATTAAATTTATTTTATTTAACATATGTTGCAGATTTGGGGTTCCCTGAAATATTACTACTGACAATGGGCCACAGTTTGATAATAAAGACATGGAAGCATTTTGCGCCTCCAGAGGAATCCAATATTATTTTTCTTCTCATTTTCACCCTCACGCAAATGGGCCGGTTGAAGTTTCCAATAGGACAATCTTGTCCGATTTGAAGAAAAACTTGGAGGAAGCTGCAGGAAAGTGACCAAGTTATATACAAGAAGTATTGTGGGCCTACCGAACTACACCTTGAGCTGCTACACATGAATCTTATTTTGCTCTGGTCCATGGGATGGATACAATTACTCTCATAGAGCTAATTTACAATCTCACAAAGTACAAAACTATTCCAAACAGGCTAATGATATAACAATCAGGAATCAGTTAGATTTGATTGAAGAAAGAAAAGTTAAAGCGCATCTGAGAACAGCGTATTACCAAGGCTTGACGAGGAGCAGATTTGCCTCCAAAGTTAAAAGAAAGGATTTTCAAATATGGGACAAAGTCTTAAGAAAAGTCTTTTTACACACCAAGGAAAAGTAGTTCGGTAAACTGTCTCCAAACTGGGAAGGTTGTTATGTGGTATGTGAGAAGGTTAAACCAGGAAGATACAGGCTCCAAGACAAAGAAAGGAGAGCACTAAAACACCCCTAAAATGTTGAACATCTGAGGTTATACTTAGAATAGAACTCTTTTGTAAATATTTACTTTTTAAGTATCAATGTAAATATTATGGGCCATACTCTTTCTTACCCTGGTGGCGTAGGGAGGTTTTAATGAGGTGTCCGGGTTTTTCAATAACATCTTATGTTTTCTTCAAAAGTCTGGTGCAATTTTGTTTCAGGTCGGATATTAAATACTTATTAAACACCATGACTCTCAAATGTTTTTGAGTTGATCGGATATATTGAACATTTGATCATATTTATTAAACACATGTGGTTGAGGATGTTTGATACTTTTGTTCAACACATCTGAAATATTGAAGGCTATCTAAATATTGGCCATAAAGAGTTAAACAAAATTTAAAACAAAGAGGAATATGATATTAAAATTTGATCGGACTAAAACCGATCTCTGATACACAAAATGCCTTGACTATTCAAGGACTTTAAACTTTTACAGCATAAACAATGCAAAAAAATGCCTTGGCATCCAAGAACTTTAGTCTTTCAAACAAAAAGTACACAATGTAACATTAGGGTTTGTTCCCTTCGGTTTTTTCTTCACCACCATCTTTTTGGGACTTTTGAGTTCAACATTTGAACTCTCACCCACTTCTTCATCGTCTTCGGAATCTATCCCACTGGAGTAGTTGTGCTTGTCACCATCAGCCATTGTATGGAAAATGAGATCATCATAGTCCACATATTTCCACAAAGGACCAAGAGTCCTCTTAGGAAAAGTCTCATGGAAAAGTAAGACCATATCAGACTTAATTCCATCACCCCCCTTCTCTAGATAATCCACTATTCCACTAGCATGCTTATTTATCCCTTCAGCTATTGCTTGAGCTTGTTGGCGTTCTAAGACAGTTTTCTCTTCGGTCTTCTCTAGGACAGTATTCTTCAACTTGACTTTGTCATCAGATAAAGTATGGATAGCATTGTCCTTAGTTAACAGTTGCTCCTTCAAAGTTGTGATATCATTTGAGGAAGAAGTCTCCAGATCGGAGTACTTGGTTTGGAGGTCTTTGCTGGTCTTTTCTGACTCAAGCAGTTTGGCAGCTAAATCTTCTTTCTCCTTCCTCAATAATTATATACTTTGTTGAGCGCTAGAAAGATCGTGTGTCAAGCTCTCCTTATCTGTAGTAAGGGAGTTGATGGTAACGGTTTGACCCCTCACTTGTCTCTCTAGATCAAGCACTGGACGAATATAACCCAAGAGGGCATGGCTCGAGGTATCTTGCTCGCTAGATATCTCATAAGTCTCACCATTATGGGTCACAACGTTGGACGAGTTGGGAGGATGCTAAGGCCCTACGAAATCATCTTTTTCCAAATCATTAAAATATATATATTTATGTTCTGAAAAGTGTCAAGATTTACCTCTTCACTACCATCAGCAGTAGCCTGTTTGGAATAGAGATTGGATGGAATTTCCTCTTGTAAGATAGGATCGGCCGGAGTTGGGGGAGGGATTTCAGAAGGATGAACAATTATCTTTGATCCCAGAGTAACTTTCTTCTTCTTGGAAGCTTTTTCTTCACCGTTAGCTTTGCGTTTCTTGTCCTTCTTCGAAATATTTGGTGGGTTGTCTGACCTACCAGCCTCCTTAACGGTAACTTCTACTGCTTCCAGCAAAGCAACATTTATGCCTAATTGGTTCTTCGAACCGGTCCGTTCAGTGGTTGTTTGAGGTGGGTCTGTTGTGATTTTCTTCTTTCTCTTGTTCTTCATCTTGTTCAGATGGCTATGGGATTTGGTCCTGGAAGGCAGGTAAAGTTTAGCATCTTTAACGTTTGTCCTCCTTAGGATGACATCTGCCGGATGAGGGGTGGTCAGCTCTTCCCAAGAGAGATCTCTTCTTCCTGTAGTGTTTCATAGATGAGACCTCACAAAATTTCCCGATGTGAAACAGTTGTGGAAAGCGTTGTCCCATTTCTCTAAGGCCCAAGCATTCAATTTGGCACAGGTATCTTGACCTGCCTCTACATAGTCCGAAAACTACTTTGGAAACACTAAGAAGAGATATAAATCAGTTAAGAGTAGTTACTTAATATCTGAGAGAATAAAGGGAACATAAATAAAACTCACCAACACTCTTTAGGCTTGCGTCCTTCACGGATTTTCTTATTCCAGAAGATCATTTAATACCTTGTAATCATTCCCAATGCTGTAGTGGTAAAAAGGGATGTGATGATTCTTACACAAGTTTGTAACAACAACAAATTGTTCCATTGTCAGTGAAATCTTGTATAGCCTGGATGACATGATGCCAGCTAGCAGGGTGTACCAAGCGTTTGGGCTCAGCTAACTGTGACACGGCTTGGTCAAGTGGAAGTACCTGACTATCTTCGGGTCCAAAAGAAGTCGGAGTCCCAAGTTCAGTACCTCTGTATAGACCACCAGCTCATTGGGTTTATAGTCCATCAGAGTTTCTGGGGTGATTGGGATTCTCACTTTCACAGACTTTAGGATTCCGCACTTCGTAGGAATACGACCCAGTTCAGCAGTATGGGTGTATACGTAGGCTATATTTTAAAGAGACAACAAGTACTTCACACTGACCTTCTTGAAGTTTGGCCCCACTCTACCCTCCAGACTCTCCATAAGTACATCTAGATGAGTCAAACCTACTTTAGTTTTGCCCTTCCCATCTGGAGATGTGTCCTCCGTTTGTCCGGACGCCTCAAAAGGGGCTTCATCTAAACTATCCTCCATGTTTTTTTCCATTACAGTGGAAGGTTGTTCGGATGGTTGTTCTAATGGTTTGGCTTCTACCATGGGCTACTGTTCGGATGATTTGATTTTTGGCACATGTTTTACTACCTCCGAACTAGAGGGCTTTGAAGAGGTATGAGTGGATTTCGATTTAGATTGACGGGTGACTCGGTGTGAGGTTAATTTATCGGGGGATTTCTCTGTATCTGAACCCATTGCAATAAAAGACGGGGGTTTTTCTAACGCTAGAAACGACTTTCTCTTTAGGGAGATGGTTTTGGGACTCTTGGACAGAGGACCCTGATGGAAGAGGAGAAAGACTTGAAACAAAAGGTAGTTTTCTAACCTTGGGTGCTTTTGAGGATGATGAACCCTGGTCTATATTCACTTGTGGTTGATTGGTTCCTTCATCAGAAGAAACATGGAGGCCAACAACAATTCGTTCGTCTCTTGCAACATTTCTCGCTCTCTCTAACTCGGACAAGTTTAATGAACCTCCTTTTACTAGAGTGTTTCTGGATGTGAACATATATGACTTAAGCACAAATTTGAAGATGAACTAAGCTTTCTCTCACTAGAAATGCTTGTAACTTTTGAAGACAATGAAACAATGAAGAAGATTTATATATAACAGTGAAAAGTGGGAGTTACCTAGGAGAAGGTAAAATGATCTAAGTAATGATTAAAGGCTGCAAAGTATGGGAGTTAAAGCCTAGGTAACTTTCTAGCCTAGTAGGTACGAGAATCTAGGAAAAAAATGGGTAAGAGGTCAAACCAGAGCCTGACACGCGTCCTACAATTGGAAAAAGACTCTTAGAATTCTGAACTGAAAAATCAGTCCCCGCAAATTTCGAACAAAGTGATTCTTGAAGTTCTTAACAAAAAAAGATAAAGTATGCAGTTCATATATAATAACATATCAGAGAGTGTTGGTATTGATTTTTAAGAGTTAGCTCTTTCAAATATTCTTTGCAAGACCTAAAGGGGCTACTGATGAGATCAGATATTTAGTTGCTAAATCTTGACTTAATCCGATGGGAAGTTTGGACCATAACCACTATTATAAAAAAACCGAATAGGACAAACGTAATAAATGGTGATTAAGCTAGATGCTGGTCACTTCATACCAACTTACTAATGGGTCCTTAAACTTTACCCGATTCCACAACTCGACCCGATATGCCCATGGGTCATTAATTAAGTATAAATACCCCAAACCACTTTCATTAATGGGGTTAATCAGAATTTACAGCTAGCACACAACTTAATTATCTCTCTGCTCTCTACCTTAAACATTAAATTCCCCAAAATACTTTACAAAATTACCCTCAGACAAAAATTAACCACACTAGAAACAACACATTATTCAAACTCTTAACCATTGGATTAATATAATAATAGTGAAAAACTTACAAAGAGATTGATATAAATATGTATATTCAGGTTATACAAAATATTTATGTAAGAATATTTAGATTATTGGATGTTATCAAAGAATTGGGTTTAAATTTTTGTGACATCATAAATAATTTTACAAGAACATTTAGATTTCATGATATAACATGATAATATACTTAAAGTTATTTTAGAAAAATAAATACAGTCCTAACTATCAAGCCTAGATTAATATACTAAGAGTTAAAATTTATTCGAGTAGTTCAAATTTAAATATTATCCGTATCTAAAGAAAGAAAATTGTTAGTAACAATTAAGTTTTAAAACTAAGCATGACCCAAAAGATAACTAAAAAACTATTTAAATAATATTATATAAAATATGTTTCACTTAATCTGTCATGATTGACCTTTAAGTAAACTTTATTTACGATTTATGTGAATACATGTCTTGAGACAATCATGACACAGATTATACACTTCAATCTTGAACTTCGTTAAAATTAGTAATAAGGTTATGCTTTTGTAAATGGTAATATCGAGAAAACGTGATATAAGGATAATCTAAAGACTTCATGTTTGCATATGATAAGTTACAAACATTAATTGACTCAAAATAATGTTAAAATATTTGTAATAGTTATATGTAAACTCGAGTAAAGACAATGATTTGTAAACTTTATAAATTTATTTATAAGATCACGCAAGTGTCTCACCAATAATATCATATTTTTCAGAGTTATCATAATGTTTGGTTTAAAGATGAACCCAATATAATATTATGGATGTCACAACTCTACTAGGACTATATTTATAATTAGTTATTGATATCAATGACATATTATTTACCATAAAGGTAGGAACATGTTACATATGTCGCCAAGAGATTTTGGTTAAATCAATTCGAAATTAAAATCTGTAGAAAATCATATTTGATTTATGGCTATCTTATCTTAATATCTTGTTACAGAATAATTTTAGACTGAAATTATTGTGATGGTTCTCTAAAATTTTAATCGGATAAAATCAGAGTTTTCTTCATTTGAACAATAACATGAAAAATATGTCGTGTCTCGTCTTTGAATCATCAATTTGTTTTTATGTTTCGACCAACCAAATAAAACCAAATTGTTCAAAAACACTTTTAAATGTCCATGCAAATGGGTGAATTTCAAATTTGAAGATAAACAACCAAAATTAGAAAATTCACATCACAATATTATCTAGCAGATGCGCACTCCACACTCTCCAAATTTTTTTGATAAAATATTATGACTGCATTTATCGACTAATTAATCTAGTTACACTAAAAATATCTAACAAAATTTGGGTGGGACGTCTTAATTATTTAGAATCAAGATTTATCATGATCGTTATTAAAGTATTATCGGGATTGACACATAAAATATACATCGAGAGCAGTAGTTTTTTGGTTTACCGTGTTGTGTTTATTATAAAACTATTTAAATCATCTAAAATATTTAAAACTCTATAAATTAAATACAATCAATAAAATTAATTTTATATGTCGTATGATCGATGATTACTACAAGATCATGAAACAATATGTATTTTTATGATTATAATCATATAATATAAATTTTTAATTTATTTTTAATCGCGTAATTTATTGACTAAATTTTGAGGTAAACTTGAAAACTCTTTTCGTTTTATTCAACTTTGTTTGATCTTAACTAGAGAAAGTAGAAATGATATAACATTAGGACTCAGACTTAATATTTGGTAATTTAGTATACTCAATCTATGCGAAATGAGATATAAAAGAACTTAACAAAGTGATGAATATATTGTTTTTATTACGAGGACGTCTACGTTGTTGGTCCTAACTATCAGTCAATAAAGGAATGACAAAAACGACAGATTAACGTTAGAGTTACTAACTGTAGGATCTGAAAGACATCTGAGGCTCATGCATTCATTTTTTTATTGCCAATATTTTATTTATTGGTTCGAAGATCTAGAATTAAAAAACCACTATTGTGTGATAATTCAAGGTATACAATATAAAACGTTAAAAGTAATTAATGCATCTACTATCTTATTTTATGCTCTGGGTACTTAGTTCATAGATGCATGCTCAAATTATAAGGCATGCTCAAATTGTATAGCATGAATAAAAGAATTTTTAATTTACTTCATAAATTTTATATTACTCAAAATACATTTAAAGTCAATAAAAAAATTAACTCCCATATAGCTAATAAGTCAAGCACAACCATTTATATATAATTTTGTTAATTATCAATTGTAATCTTATTAATATCAAATTTAATTTAGAACATATTTCAAAAGTTTTTTTCCATATTTTTGCATCTCATATCGATGATGGGTCAAATTTTAATATACATATGAATATTTTATAGTATAATAAATTATAACATGAGTATTTATATTTTTTTAAATGTATATCATAACTCACTAAAAATATTTTGGTTCAAATTTTTAACTTTTTTCAGTTTTGCTCGACTACATGATGGATTATAGATCATTATAGTCATACTTTTTTTGAAAAAATAAAATCAATAAACAAAATTGATTATATTAATATTATAAAATTTTATTTTTATTTTTATTTTTTAATATAAATAAAACTAAAACATTAAAGATAAATTGATAATTAAAATGTTTTGTTTATATATATATATATTGCTATAATAGATTTTTGGCTAATTATTATATTTATTTCAAAAGAACTCACGGAGGATTAAAGAATGGTACAAAGAGAGGCGCCAAATTGAAAATTTAATTTTCAAAAAGCCCTCAAAAGTTCAACCTAACTATAGTTATAAAGAATTTCAACACAGAATCCTCTTAGTTACTAAATTCTTAACTTTTTTAGAACTTCCCTTCTTTCCTCTACTTCTACATTCAGAATTGCTTCAGAGCTTCCAAATTATAGAATTGCTTCAAGGATTTGCTTCTCTGCATTAGCATTCGGGCGAGAATTATTAAAACAAATGAAATCGATTGTTTCAAAGCTTCCATTGGTGAAATCAAGATTTAGAGATATTTGCGAACAAGCATAAAGTAATTAAAATGATGCTATTGGGTTAGGAAAGGATAGGAAGAAAAGATTAAGAGTTTTCCCTGATGTAAGGCAAATTCTGCTTTCCAAGTTGGATGATGGATTTCAGGTATGATGGAGCATTGCTGGAGTTGTATAGCAGTTTCATCTTGCACTTATTCGTCCATTTAACTAGCCAATCAGCTGCGTCGTTTTGAGTGCGATTGATGTGATTGAGAACCATCGAAGGCTTTAGAAAGCTACGGCAGCAAGATAGAGTTCTACCAAGAGGATTGGTAAGAGATCTAGTGGCTAATACGGTTAAAATAGTTTCACAATCCATATTAATGTCAACGTTGGTGAAGCCGTTGTGGTAGCAATTCATAAGGCCATCGAGCAGAACCGTAGCTTCAATGAAGAACGGAGAGAGTTTTCCATACGGAAATCCATGAGCTGAGATTAGGAAGCCTTCGTTATTTCTAATAATAACGCTACCACTAGCATCTCCATTGGGTAATGATGAACCGTCAGTGTTGATTTTGATCATCTTGTTGATAGGAGGAGACCAATAAAGCAAAGAATGAGGCATGGTGATTTTGATGCTATTAAAGCAGCCAAGCTCGGTGGCAGCATAATGGAAAGGAGACCAATGCTTGGAAGAAAGAAGATTAGTTGAGTCAAGGCTGGAAATTATATGGTTTATGTGGCTGATAGTTGAGAATGTGGTACATGATTGTTCTTTTATTTTTTATTTGTTTCCCATTTTCCAAATGACCCAAGCAATGATTGGGGGAAGGATGAAGCATATGTGAACAACTTTATTGGATGACCAAATATAAGTCCTGAGTAATTAGAGAAATGTCATGTACTTCCCATTTCTGATTTAAAAAATAAGAGAGTAGTAATTCCATATACTCCAGGCCAGGGGGCAATCAACAAACAGGTTATTGCTTGTTTCGAAATTTCTGCAGAATTGACACTTCGATACTAATGTGAAATATTTTCTGTAGAGAGTCATCCATTCGGAGCCATCCATGAAGGATTCTCAAAGTGAGAAATGAGCATTTCCTGGGAGTAATGTTGTTCCATAGATTTCCAAAATACTTGGGCTGGTTGTGCTTGAGTCTGAAAAAGTTCCATGTGTATTTGGTTTTAAAGATGCCATTTTTTGTAATCATCCACGATAAAGAATCAGGGTCAATGCACATGATACGAGGCTCTGCTTTGTCTTTAATGTAGGAAAGATTTTTCCACACTTTGGAGCACTTCTTGGTATTGAAATCGGCTAACAGAGGTTGACTATTATTACAGTAGGTGCTGTGAGTGAATTTTGCCCATAATGTTTTGTTTTGTCTAAATTTCATCCACAAGTTACAGGAAATAACATCTTGGAGATCCTTCAAACATATTACATTAAGGCCCCATTCAATATAAGTTTTGTAGACCTTACTTCATTTACACCAGTGAGTTTTATTTAAGTTTTGATTTGATCCCCAAAGAAACTTATTGAAGATCTTTTCAATTTTATAAATGATGTTGTTGGGAAAAGCATTGATTTGAATCCATTAGTTTGGAAGGGACATAAGGACAATGTTGATTAGACTTAGTCTACCAGCGAAGGGAAGATTCTTGCCCTCTCAGTCGCTAATTCTATTTCTGATGTTGGTAATCAAAGATTCATAGTTCCTTGCCCAGTTATTGTTGTTGTTGAAGCTGGCATCCAAGTAAGCAATATGTTAGTTTTCGTTTCTGTAACCAGTGCTATTAGTGAGAGTTTTGACTTTGTTGATGGAGTAATTGGCTGAAGTAATGATAGTTATTTCTCCTTATTAATAATCTGTCCTGATGCATCTTGGTAACCTTGATTTTTTTTGCTTAAAGTAGCAATAGCGAGAGTTTCTTCAGCAATGATAAAGAGGTAAGGAGACAAGGGGTCTCTTTGCCTCATACCTTTTTTAGTTTTAAAATAGCTTGTAACATTGCCACTGATGAGCACAGAAGTCTTTACGTGGGTAATAATATTGTTGATAAGATTTATAAAGCTTTTGCTGAAACCAAAAGTAGATAGGACTTTACCTAAAAAGCTAAAAGACAATTTGTCAAACGCCTTGGCCATATCGACCTTAATGAGAATGTTTCCATCCTTGGTTTTTTTGTTTAAGTCATAAATTAATTCATTGGCCAGAAGAATGTTGTCATAAATTGATCTTTTGGCCACATAGGCCCCTTGACTTTCAGAAATGATGTTAGAAAATAGGGTTTTATAGTCTATTACTAATTAGTTTAAAAATAATTTATTGAAAGTGGATCACAAGCTTATTGGCCTGAACTGCTTCCAGTAAGTGGGATTTTTAGTTTTGGGAATGAGAACTAAACGGGTGGCTAATACCCCTTGAGAAATGGGGTAACCATTAAAAGAAAGAGGTGATAACATCCTTGAGATCAGCTTTGATTATGTTCCAACAATTGAGAAAGAAAGTAGTATTGAACCCATCCATGCTTGTTACGCTTTTAGGGTTGAGACCTTTGATAGCAAAGAGAATTTCTTCTTCAGTAAGCTTGCACATAAGGTAAGTGTTGTCCTGCTCAATAACTATGTTAGGAATATCATTAAATAAGTAACTATTTAGGTGAGTTATCTCAGAGTCATAGTTAGAGTAAGGACTTTCAATGAGAATGTTTTGAAAGTAAGAAACAACAGAAATGTAGAGAAGGTTCTCATTAGTGATCCAATTGGATCCATCTTTGATTTTGGTAATACGATTCTTTCTGATCCTTTTTTAACATAGTTCTGGTAGGTTTTGGTATTGCGATCACTATCCTTGATCCAGGTAGACCAAGTCTTTTGGTGTCAGTCATTTTATTCCTAATCCAGATCTTTGATAAGGTAAGCATTAGCCTTGGACAAGTTGATTCTATTGATGTTGTTGTTATTATCCATGAGAAACTCTTCCATTCTGTTAACTTCTTTCTCAGCTTCAGCTATTTTGTTAAAGATATTTCCAAACACTGAGATATTCCAGTCTTTGAGAGCAACTTTTAGACGCTTTAATTTATTCATAATTTTTTTAGAGGAGGGCCTTGCATATCAATTATCCAGTTTGAAGAAAACAATGGGAGAAATTTGTCATTTAAGCACCACGTGTTAAGAAATTTAAAACATTATTTCTTTTTGGTATTTCCATTAGAAATATAGATGAGGATGGACATGTGGTCAGAGCATGTTCTAGGAAGATGCTTAACAAGATTATTTTTGAAGAGATCAGTCCATTCAGTGTTTTACAGACCACGATCTAATCGCTTCCACTTGATTTTGTTAGACCAGGTAAATCTATTTCCCATGTAGCCAGCATCTTCAAGGTTACAGAGATTGATAGCCTTGTTAAAGTCATCAGAGCTATGAGTGAAAAAATTGGTGTAGTTTTTTTGCTCAGAGGAGTTGATAATGGTATCAAAATCTCTAAGAACAATCCAAGCTTTTACCAAACATGCAATATCGTTTAGAGTTTGCCAAAGAGTAGTGCTGCTTATTCGTTGACATTTTGTATAGACAGCAGTAAGAGAAATGACATTGTTGGAGTTTGGTAAGGTAAATTTAGCATTGAGTAACTAAGGATGATCTATAATTATGAGGATGTTAAACCTGGTGTAGATTAATTTCAATTGAGGGTAATTTTATGTGAAGTTTGGAGGTATTTCAAGGGTATTTAATGTTTGGTAGTTTGTAGTGAGAGATTTGAGCTGCCTGGTTGTATTTAATGTTCATTACCCTCATTAAATGAAAGTGGTTGAGTATTTATAGCCTTAACTGTGGACCACATGGGCTTTCGGGTCATGATTATGAATTTGGGTCGAGTTTAAAGACCCATTAAAGATCCATGAGTTTTTAAGCGGGTAGGTAATTAGCTTAGTCATGAAGTGGTTAAGTTTTTAATACATTAGTTCAGTTCGGATGGTTCAGTGGGTGGATCTTGTCTGAATTGCCCCTGTCCGGTCCCCATAGTGAGTGGTGATAAAATCCGGACTCATCAAAACCAATCCCTCCAGAAAATCCAAATCTTGTTGTTACGGTTGAAGGAAAAATATATGAATCCAAGCTTAGCAACAATAGAAGAAATTTGAGCAGAGTCCACCATGGGTTTTTGAATAGAAACAATGGTAATATTGTTGGTATCAATGATGTTTTTGAGTATTTTGAGGGAAGATTTGTTGGAAATTCCTCTTATGTTTCAGTTAAGAATGTTGATCATGATCAGGAAGATGATTGTTTTGTTTCTTGTTCTCAAATAAGGGTTTGTATATTCCTTTCTCATTTATGATTTTGAGTTTTACTGCTTTAAGTCTTTTGTTGAGCAAAGCCTTGAAACTAGGGTCTGTTTATTTCATTTTCAGGATTGGAGTAGATGGCAGGCTTCCAAAGTTAAGATGGTTTGGTGTGTAGGACTCATTATCATCTGTTTTTTGTTCTTGGTATTAAATCCCTTTGTAATCATCTTCAAGATCTCAATGCTTTTAGGTACGTTGACTTGTTCAGAAATGGTATCTTGATTTTTTTCCACTGTCTCCATTGTCTCGTTGATGATGATTGATGAATTTCTTTTTAGCATCAGTAACTTATTCTTGGTTTCTTGCAGAGTTCTTTCAATGTAGTGGTTCCATGTCCTATATGGTAGCACTGGTTGCAATATGCAAGAACGTTTTTGTAACTGACATGGATTCAACAACCGTCATTGGCCCCAAATCCAAACTAGATTTCATGTTGAAGTCTCTAGGATATGTTAACTTCTATGAGGACGTATCAGGCATTGAACAATGCCCTGTTCTTGGAAGGGATCCAACTTTTGAGAGGTTCTCTTAAGGTTCCAACGATTGTAAGCATAATTTCTTCTTTGAACATATACTCAGGTACATGTTCTATCCTAATCCAAGTAGGGACAACATGGTTTTCATATTTTGGGTTAAAATCAGGAGACCATTTGATTAATTTCATGATCTTGTCTCCAGCAGTCCACATTGTTCTAGCCCATAGTCTGCATATGTCATCTTTGGTAGAGAATTCAATGAGTAAATGTCTGGAATCCCAATTGCTCACATTGACTTATCCTTGAATTTTCTTAAGTCTAAGAAATGGTTTAGAATCTATTTTAGGGATCCCATAGGAAAACTTTGCTATAAGTGTGAATTTTCAGCAACTTTCAAGATTATCCTTTGTATCCTATTTGAATTGGATAAAATGTGTGATTGATTAATCGTAGTGGGCTTCAGTTTTTCGGTATATAGGTTTGGTTTGGAAGATATAACAACGTATACAAAACGTTTAGTGAACTGTGATTGATATAACTGATGTTGCAGTAATTCATTGAGATGATTGTTAGAGCTTCGGATAACTGGAAATTCTTTATTGAAATGCTATGTTTCTTGCATTTTTCAGATTTGGTAGAGGAGACGCAAAGCAAAGGAAGAATTGAAGAGACAATGGAGTAGATAAAATCAATAGGATTGATTGAATAGAAAAGAAAGATGAAGAAGATCAAAGAATCAAGATTTGGGAAGCTTTGTTCTTGGAGAAGCCATTCTTCGAAGCTCATTTTCTCTCTATCTATCTATATATCTATCACAAAAGACACGTTGATAATACAAACAAAATACTAAAAATTAAAAGATGAAAATCATCTATTAATGAAACAATATCAGGTATAAAAATTCATAATTTTGTTAGATATTATTTGTATAAATCTATTTTAGGCAGGGATGAATTATTTAGTGTATTTACGGTTTTTATAATAAAAACTGAAAAATAATTATACACTAAAATTTAAATCTTACCATGAATACGAAAGATGTTTTATTATATTTGTTTTGAATAGTTTTCATTATTTAAAAAATTTAACATTGTAAATAATAAATTAAAATTAAATTAAAGTAGATTGATTTATATAACAAAATAGTTGATGTTGTATATCATATTTGCATTTGCGTTGTAGTTGAAAAATAAAAATATATATGTCATTTAATTAACACTATAATATTTAAGCTGTATGTTTTTATTATATATTTATTTAATTTTTAAATCATTTATTTAATTTTAATTTTAAACTTTTATTCACCCAAATCATTGTTTCGTAAGAGAATAAATTTAAAAATATATATTATTTGCAATGTTTTTATAGTGTTTCTTTCTCATATAAGATAGTATACAATTTTTTTATTTTTTTATAATAATTATACAAGATAAAATAAATAAAGATTATAAGATGAGAACTTACTATTTAGAGCAATATAACGACTACCAACCAAATTATATTATGATATTAGAATTTTGTTGATTACATTTTCAATATGGTGGTGTGTTTGGGAAAAAATTATTTTATTCCCAAACAATAAAAAAATAAAAAGTTCAAGACTAGCTAATGTCATAGTTGCAGAGTTGGAGATGGAAGCTCATCACAAAGTCAAGAGTTGGAGATGAGACGACCCTTGACTCGAAAGCTCTGTAGCTCTTCCAACTGATCTTATGCAAGTGATCTTAACTGATGTAGTTGCACATGCATATATATATAGTTCTTTTGGACAAACGCAAGCAAACGCAAACAGGTTTTATTTGGAGTCCCGATATTCGAATTAGGCGTTGCGATCGCTCAAATCGAACATGTCTAAAAGTCCAACAATTTTTGTAAGTATCATAGGGCAAAACCAGGTGATGAAATTCAGACCCAAGATTTTTAAGATTTTTTTTAAAAATCTCTTTTATTCTGACCTAGGGTTAGAACTATCTATCTTTCGGTTTTTCTTTCTTTCTCTGAATTTACTACCTCCCGTTCCATCTCGTAGCTTAGAGCTACTACATCCTAAGCTTTCGAAATTAAATATGTTATGAAACGCATGAATAAAAAGAAATGAAATGACACAAGTCCAGGTGATGAAATTTCATATCTAACAAAGAGGACACTTTGAAGAATTTGTCTTTCACATCTAACAAACAGGACAGATAAAACTTACGGAGAATAAGTTGAACTCCGACTTTAAGGAGTAACAAAAGAAAAAAGAAGACTATAAAGACTCGACTGACTCGTGACAAAAAAAAGAAAAAATCATCAATTCGCCTAGTTGTGGAAACTAGAGTACCACCACCAGTTGAAACGCAATCGGGATATGGGTTATCAATAAATATACTTCTTCATGAATAACTTCTCCATGTATGAGGAAGATTTTTATAGTGAAGACTCTGCACTGACCTCAAAAAATTTATATAGTCTGGTGTCCTTCCTATTCGGCATACATAAAATATATAAATACTTTGACAAAAGAGGCCAAAATCATCACATTCAATTGTTCAACAATAAAATAATGCAGTAGGAAGCTTATGACAAGATGAAGGAAAACAGCTTCTTCATGCATAAGTACAGCAACTGGAAGTATTCCCTGTTACGATGTCATTTAAACCCAGTTCAAAACTTTTAAATCTACAAACATTAAGTACCAATAAAAACAATAAGTTTAAACATCTAGATAATAGAAGTAATCAAACACTTAAGGAATATCTTTAACAATTAACATATTTAAAAACACTAAACAAAATTTATTTTATTATATTTTCTTCCATCAGATCTACCCATATAAAAAAAGAGCAGAATTTCTCTACTTCAAACAAGTGACCACAAATTCAGAACAAGTGACCACAAATTCAGAACAGGTGACCACAAATTCAGAACAGGTGATGTAGATTACAAAACTCTCTACTCGATGTTATATATAAGCAGTGCAAATGATTAAGTGCAAATGATTAACGAGGGTAAATCTCGGTCAACCGGTAAAAAAAATAGATTAAACAAAAAAATGAAATTACTTACCTGTGTAAATTTTTCAAGGTTACCGGTGTGGGTTGCAATTAAGCGAAGTTCAACAACTTTGTATCTAAAAACTCTAAATATGGTGCAAGATACAAGACTTGAGCCGGAAAAAATCTTATGTTTATCTTGCGACATATTTAGAGTTTTTGGACAAAAAGCCGCAGGAATCCCCTTAGTAACAACCCAGACCGGTAATCATGAAAAGGTTAGACTAATAAGTAATTCATTTTGTTTAACACGGTCTCCTACTAGAGTTTCTTTTAGTAGTTCACCAAAACTTACCATCATTGTTAACAATTGTCAGATCTAAAGGAAGAAAATAAAAGAAAATAAAAAACAATTGTTGAAGAGGATCTTCTAATCTTTTAGGACAATGCAGCACAAGGACAACGCAGCACAGTCATCCAAAATCAATTATAGGGTTAAGTATAGAGAGATGCTATAATTCACAAAGCTTATAAATCAATTATAGGGTTAAAGATTTCTTGAAACATGTCATTTATAAATTATAAATTATGAACAAATAACCTAACTCGACCTACTAGGGATATGTTGTCAATCGAATCCATCATTGACATTCATAGAGCTAGAATTTAACGCAAACCGAGCATGAAATCAATACAATATATGCCATAAAACAACAGAAAGCTATATCGCATTTGTTGAGCTTTGTGGTGCTCGATCTCAGCTTGTTTACAGACAGACAACCTCAATGGTACGATGGCAGAGCATTACTAAGGGTAATAGCTTATAAAAGGATACTCTATAGAATGTAACCACTACTAACCTGAGTCACATAGAATAGTATTATCATCAACTTCAGCACAAAACATACCAGAGCATGATTCTCGCTTCATTGCTTTCGCCAAACAACCATTACATCTGCATAAACCACGAATCAAACTTTGAATCGTAATGCATCATACAGAACTTCGGAAAACCAAAACTATAATACACAAAAACTACAATTCGGATTGAAAAAACTTCAAGACATAGAATGCAATAAACAATAACAAAATTAGAAGAGAACGAACCAAAATTGAAGAGTTAATATCCTAAATCGATCCCATTTGAACCAGACCTATCGATAGTATAAGCTAGCGGCAGCCTTGGTTTTTGTGTTACCCTATCTATCTCTCAGCGTAAAAGAAAAGCTAATTAAAAAGGGTCTCAAATGGGCCATGGATCACGTTTCCATAGGGAGAAAAGCTAATTAAAAAGGGTCTCAAATGGGCCATGGATCACGTTTCTATAGGGGTTTGGGCCATGTTGTATATATCTCAACTATCTTTTGGAAATATCTCAATAATGTTAATGTTGGATTTTAACTATACCTTTTTATCATTTTTATCTTTTTTTATGTATAAATTCTTCAAAAACACTTTTTTTTTATAGAAAACCAAAAACGTTGTAATTTTAACCAAATCAAAATTTTAGAATAAAAAAAACTATTTTTGTAAATATTTATTATTTAATATGTGATATTATTTTTTAATTTTTAATTTCGATTTATATATTTTAAAACATATAAACCATAAGATTTTATTTATAAAGTTTCGATTTATATATATATATATATATATATATAATTTTTCGTTTGATTTCAAGTTAATTGTATTGTTTATATTAGTTGTTTATCTATTGTTTGGATGTTTATTTATAGAAAATATGATATACAAGTAGAATTTATGATTTTTGGATAGACCCTAGATGTTTTATATTTTCGTGTACTTGGCGGTTAGGTGCGACGAACTGCAAGATGGATGCATATGCGGAAAAATGTCTGAACATTTAAAGTTTATCTGCTTAAGTGTCTAATAATGAAATATGTAATTACAATTAAGAATGTTTATGTAAATTTTTGTTATTTTTGTTAATATGCTAGTTTTTACACAACATGAGATCGAGAGTGAGTCAGAATATAGTTATCTTCGACAATTTCAAACATCACGGTGTGCACGAGTCGACCGTCGTGGTCGTATGTATGGTTATTGTAAATTGCACATATTAAGGTATTCTGTCATATAACGCACAATGGGCTAAAATAGTACAAGAACTTACGTATAATTCGTCAAAATTGACGCACTATAAATGCGCGATTTAAACACGAACCATGCACTATGGGTGCGCAAGTTTGTACAAATTTGCGCACAAAACATGCAAAACTACAACTAAGAAAAATTAAACTAAGAAATATCATTTCATGGTTGTATCTAGACTACCCGTTGCTTGTTCTTTATCCTCCGAACTAATATATTCGAAAACTGAAAGTTTATTTATTTATTTTGGTGGATAACTAAAATAATTGTCCGCCGATACAGTGGAAGACATAAAAACTTAAACTCAAAATCTAAACATATGCTCTGATACCATGTAGGAAAAGATAAAAAATAAATACGACTAGGGTTTTATTATTTAGAAAGTGTACCTATTAAATAAAGTATAAGCTCTTATTTATATATAAAACATATGAGCTAATAGACTTGGGCTTAATATCTCTAACAACAATGATTCCGTAAGTTTTTTGTATGTGGTATTGTTAGAATTGGTGTTCACAGAATTGGTGTGCGAGTGTGTGAACGGACCTCACGGACTAGCAAGATATTGTCCGCTTTGCGCTCGTAGGCGCGCACGGGTTTGCTCTTGGGTATACTCCCAAAAGGCCTCTTGCTAGTTGAGGTGGGCTCACACTTATATACACTCTTTTTATGTTCAATCTTGGCAATGTGGGATTGGGGTTCCTCTATGGGATGAATTTTATTCTCCTCTATGGGATGAAGTTTATTCTTCACATTCCCCCTTAAACTTTATCCCAGTAATTTGCCGGAAATTTGGCGGTTAAGCCTTAAACCTGCTCTGATACCATGTTAGAATTGGTGTGCGAGTGTGTGAACGGACCTCACGGACTAGCAAGATATTGTCCGCTTTGCGCTCGTAGGCGCGCACGGGTTTGCTCTTGGGTATACTCCCAAAAGGCCTCTTGCTAGTTGAGGTGGGCTCACACTTATATACACTCTTTTTATGTTCAATCTTGGCAATGTGGGATTGGGGTTCCTCTATGGGATGAATTTTATTCTCCTCTATGGGATGAATTTTATTCTCCTCTATGGGATGAAGTTTATTCTTCACAGGTATTAATAATTCTAACAAAAAAAAAAAGAATTATCAGTTATATTGGAAACAAAGACAATGATGACTATCATCGAAGAAAATAATAAAGATTTTTCTTGATTGGAACGGTATGCTAGAGAAAAACATGCAAGGTGAAAGGACGAAGTGATTTTCTCGTTCTTGGCATTCAAATTTAGAGTGTGTTTAAGGAGAAACATGTGCACCACTAAATCTCTTATATCTCAATATAAAAATTATAAGTTTTTAGTTAGAAAAAAATATTCTCCCCTAAATTCTTGAATTTAAAAAACATAATTAAAAAGTTCGTTTTCGTAAAAGATAATGAATATTGTAAGAGTATAACTTATAAGAGCTTCAACATATGTCGGTTGGAACAAAACACAAAACAATTTTGTAGAATAATAGAATTATGTTATGTTTGTGGTAGACTATGCAATTTTACAAGAGATTGGAACCTTCAAAATAAGAGTGTGAGGGTTAATACTATGGAATAAAAAATTATGACAATGATGACTGAAGTCGTTATTGATAAAAACAAATCCTTTGGTTGGTGGTATGATATATGTGCATCACTACATGTTGCTCATGATAAAATGTTATTCAAATCAACTAAAGAAAGTAGCAATGTGCACGAGGTACAAATGAGAAACAACAACAAGGCAAACTTGGAAGCACGTGGAAACGCCGAGTTGGTGTTTAAAAGTGGGAAAACGATAATTCTCACTAACGTTTTCTATATTCTATAAATAAACAAAATTTGGTGTTTGGCGATTTTTAGCTAAAACGAAAATTTATCATTTGTACGAATCCAAAAATCGTATTCTGATCAAAGGAGGTATATTTTTTGGGAAATGATACTTTTGTGACAGAACAATATAACTATCTACCTCTGAAAATTCAGTGAGTTATATAATAATTTTTTTTATTATTTCTTACACAATAATTATAGGCGTGGCATGATAGACTTGCACATATAGGTCATTACACGACTAAGAGAAATGGTAAAACTTGACTTACAAAATGTGATATAAGTTCGTATGGAAAATGTGAATTGTGTGTAAAACCAAAGATGATTCAAAATCGTATAAGAGAATAGAAAGATGTATGAAATTATTTGTATTGATATGCACTGATATATATGCGTTAAATGGTGTCTTGATGCATGGGGTAAAATATGCTTTACAATTTTTATAGATGACTACTCTAGATTTATTTATGTTTCTTTGCTTAAACATAAGGATGAAACCTTTAACATGCATAAGATATAATAAACGGAAGTTAAAAATTAATTAGATATGAAGATTTATGTAGTGATGGGTGTTGATATAACCATAACCGTTTTGTGCCTTCTAATCATAAAAAATATAGGGTGGTTCAACATAAATAGAACATTGACTGAGATGACCAATATCATGTCAGTTAATTCTAGGTTGCATAAAAACGTTTGGGGTAAACCCCTTTTAACGACATATCATATTGTTAATCATATTCCTTACGAAAAAAAATTGAAATCTCTCCATACAAAATATATAAAGAAACCAAATATGGAGTATTTAAAGTGCGAGAACGCTTAGTATTTTACAAAAAAAGTGTATCCAAAAATGATAAATTATATAAAAAAATCTATAAGATGTGTGTTTATCGGGTATGAAGTGTTTATCGGGTATGTAGCAAAAAACAAGGCTTATAGGTTAATACACTTTAAGTCTAATATTGTGTTTGAATCTAGATAATTGGATCTATTTGAATCCGAGTAAAATAATATAATAAGACTCAAATCAATGTGGAAATTTAGTAAAGTACTTCACAAGAAGCACCTTTGGTTGTAGAGTAACCTTGTGAACCTCATCGGAGTTAAACAAAGAAAATACCTAATTACCTTAGATCTGATGAGATAGATTCTCTAAAAGATCTACTTAGTAGGAAGTTGTGAAGAAATCAAAAATAAAATTACAATGGTTTTTTCTTTGGAATACCATATATTTTATAAATAAACAATATTTTCTCGTAATTATGCATTTCAACCAATGTCATAAATGACGAATTATATTCAATTATATCAAGCAAAACTTGGTAATTGGTTGGTTTACCTTGGGGTTCAAAACCAATTGATTATAAGTGGGTGTTTAAGAATAAATGCTACACACATTTTACCATTCAAGAGTTCAATACAAGATTGGTAGCTAATATTTTCAACAAAATATGAGTGAATATATTATTTTGACTATGCTCTGGCTACAAGAACCACGATTATAAGATTTTTTTACAATCGTGTTAGTATACTAACAAAAAATCCACCCGATGGATATCAAAACGACATTCCTAAATGGAAATCTTGACGAAGAGGTTTATATGGAACAACCTAAAGGTTTTGTACTTCCAAAATATAAGGCAAAATTGTGTAGTTTTGTTAATTCTTAGTATAATTTGCAACTAGCACCTAAAAATGACATGAAATTTTATCATAAGATATTATTTGATGGGTTTACACATAATAAAGTCGACAAGTGATTAATGATACTAAGGTTCGCAGTAACAAATTAACATTTAGTGTCTATGCATAATGATTTACTTATATTGAGTAATGATATAAAAAGAATTATTTAAATGAAAAGGTTTATGTTTTCTACCAACCGAAAAGGAAGTTGAATAGTTAAAGAACATATTGCGGGAAATACCATACATTTCAAAGAGAAACATGATAATGCAAATACATTATGATAGTCAACACCTTGGGTAGAGACTATAATAGGAAGTCAGGAAGCCAAGATATATAAGTTTAAGACATTCTTTATAGAGTTGGTTCATAGTCGAATCATATCAATCTCATACACGTGTTCTAGTGAGAACCTCGAAAATTCGTGGACCAAACCATTGGATTGAGAATTGGTAAAATGACATTTAAAATAATGAGACTAAAACATTTAAATTGATAGTTTGCAAATGATGAAAACCTATTCTAACTACAAAGGACCTAAACATCAAATTTCTAATAAATAACAAGTTATTTGTGAAATTTTTAACATATAAAATTGACTTTCAACTATGTTGTGTGATACATATTGGTTGTTATCATTGAAGGATAAGTTAAAAAACTTTTAATACAATTTTGTCTACGTGTAACATTTGTTTTAAAAATATAAATAATACTGGAAGATTTATACTCAGAAACCTAAGATGAGTGTTGCCTCTTATAAGAGAATAAATTCTCCTCAAGTAATGTTTCTTAGAAGGATAAAACACACAACCAAAATAGTGATAAATTAAATTATAACCGTACAAATTGATAAAATGATTTTGTGCATAAAATCACCGGTTAAACCACATCGGGCATTGGTTCAAAACTACCTTACCAAAACAACCAGTTTAATTTTTAACTATAAAATTGACTTTCATCTATGTTGTGTGATACATATTGGTTGTTATCGTTGAAGGATAAGTTAAAAAACTTTTAATACAATTTGGTCTACTTGTAACATATGTTATAATTATATAAATAATACTGAAAAAATTATACCTATAAAAACTTAAAATGGTATTGCCTTTCACGATAAAATGAGTTCACCTCAAATTAAGTTTCTCACGTGGATAAAACACAACCAAAATAATGATAAAGTAATAAAATAATTATGAATTAAACCACATGAGACATTGGTTCAAAATTACCTTACCAAAGCAACCAATTTAATTTTAAAATCTTCCTACTAAAATAAAATTCAAACCGAACAATATTTTATTTTATATTCGATTTTTTAAATGAAAAAAAAAGAAATATCATTTAACTAGGCCGGAATACAAAATTATTGATTATGAACTGAAAATTATGATATGAGGCACTTTCAGAGCGACATGGAATAGGACTCGTCAGAGCGGTATTGTAACGTATTGCATAATTATATAAATAATACAAATGTCTACTATAAATGTCTCATTGAAGGATGAGTTAAAAAAACTTTTAATACAATTTGGTCTACTTGTAACGTATGGCATAATTATATAAATAATACGGAAAATATTATACCCATAAAAACATAAAAATGGTGTTGCTTTTTGTAAGAAAATAAGTTCACCTCAAATTAAGTTTTTCAACCGGATAAAATACCACCAAAATAATGATAAATTAAGAAAATAATTGTAAATTAAACCACATGAGACATTGGTTCAAATTTACCTTACCAAAGCAACCAATTTAAATTGAAAATCTTCCCACTAAAATAAAATTCAAACCGAAAAATATTTTATTTTATATTCAATTTTTTTAGCTAAGTCGGAATACAAAATTATTGATTATGAACTGAAAATTATGATACGAGACACTTTCAGAGCGACATGGAATAGGGCTCATCATAGCGGTATTGTTTGTAAATCCAGAAATTTGAGGATCATATGTTGACGGCACGGCAACTGGAAATAGGCTACCTAGAGAAATTTCTAGAAGATAAATTGTCGACTGCCTCGTAAAGCATCGAACTGGTAAGTTTAAGTTAACATCCGATACATACAGTTCTTACAGACCTCTTCCTGGCTTAGTGATCGGAACTGTAAGCTGGAAAGTAAAAACGACCTTGGTAAAAAGATAGGAATATTGTTGGGGAGCATACGACCTTGGTAAAAAAATAGACTGATTGATGCTTAAAGGAATGTATTGCAGTTTAGTGAAGATTCAACCAATACAAGGCAAAGACTCTGGAATTAAACCAAATCCAATATACATATAATATCTGTATGCAAACAAGACTTCTACCATATGAAATTCCCTGAAACTGGAGACTCTCTATCAAGCCATCTTCGTTCCTTGTAATATTAAACTTGTTTTCAGGTGGTGACTTGGATACATCGCCAGTTGTAGCTCATTTGGGACAAACTCGGATGGCTACTTTTTTTTTAAAAAAACATTCATATACAGCTAGAAGTAAAATAAATAATGTCTCGGGCTCTAGACCAGTTGGTATGATGGAACTGGCTTATACAGCATACTTGTTCCTTCAAAGATGAGCATATTGGAGAATTCATTTGTTAATTTTATCACCTGAAATAGAAGATAGGGAGGGACACGCAATTTATCAGCAACATAATAGTATCATATGCAGATTTGGGGGAAAGAGTTTGTATTCAACGGCTGAAAGGCACCTGATTAGAGCTCATTCTCCTATAATCAAACTTTTGGACCCACATTCGTTCAGCTTGTTTTGTAGCTGGTAGCACAAGTTTCTCGACATCCATATAGGAAAGCAGCTTCTCGATGCATGAGTACAGCAACTGGAAGTAGCCCTGTTAAGATATCATTTCATCCCAGTTCAAATGAAAAGGAAAAGGAAAAGCCTAACTTCATGAACATCCCTTATTCGCTCAGCTCATCTAATGACACCCGAGGAAAACAGGTATGCCTTGATCGCAATGAATTACATCTTAAGAAATACCTCCACCTTGTTGATCATCTTCATTTTCAGATACATTTTCAGATACATATCTTACTAATGAACTCCAATCCACTAAAGCAAAAGATCCCACCATTGTTAATTTCTTATTAATTGCAACATTTCCTCCACAAAACATACCCTCTAACCCTTTCTACTAAATTTCAACCCTACCATTACTAACACTCAATGTAACAAAGTTACTAACTTGCCAGGGACAATTCTGGCGCAAACCCAGTTTCCTAAAAAGTCGTAATGTGATTCTCGCTTCATTGCTTTCACCAAACAAGTAATACATCTGCATAAACCCCAAACTTTGAATCGTAATTCGCCATACAGAACTTCCGAAAACCAAAACTATCATACACATAAACTATAATTGGGATAAAAAAAAACTTCAATATATAGATTGCAGTGTACAATAAAAAAGTTAGAAGAGAACGAACCAAAATCAACAAGTTAATATCCTAAATCGATTCCATTCGAAACCAGAAAGTTCATGGATCATTCAATTGAAATGATCAAGTCAAAGGTTAGGTCCTTGCTGAAAAAAGAAAGATGAAGGAGGCAGTATTGGTAATAGAAAAGTAAAAAAGTTAAACAAAAAGGCCCAAATGGGCCGGATCACTTTTTCTTAGGAATAGAATTAGTTTTTGGGTCACCCTCTATCTCAACAAAAAAGTGTTAATCAAAAGGATGCTCAAATTGGCTATCTTTCAATAGGATTAGAATTAGGTTTTTGGATTGTAATATATCTCTTACCTTTCTAAAGTTAAATATCAATTTTTATTTTTATTTTAAAGATGTTTATATACATATATAGTTTTTTTTTAAAGTCCACGGATAGCAATGGACCGGATTTGGACGGATCTGCTTGGGATCGTTTTTTTTATTCGAACTCAAATCCAACCCGACCCGCAACGGGTTTAATATTTTTCAACCCGAGCCCGTTCTGTTTATGTCCGCGGATCAGCCAGATCCGGCCCGCAAACATTATTATTACTATTCTTAAATTTGACTTATTTTTAATTTAAAACAAAAGTTTAAGACATGAATTTTTAAACCAACGTACCTAGAACACAATAGTATAAGAGAAAAACATCCAAAGAACTTGAAAAGTTATAAATTAGGATTGATAGTATATATAGGCAAAGATCTGAAAAAATATATTTATAATTTATGGAATTAGTTTATGAAAAAAAAATATAATCAATAAATATATTATTAAAAGAATATGTTTTGGATAATAATTTAACATATATACATTTTTTTAATATTTAAATATAATTTTGTACAAACACACTATACAAATGAATAGGGTGGTGTTAATGTTATGGTTAATCCATTAAAAGATTAGAGGTTTGAATTATATAATCAATGAGATATATATTTATAAAATAACAATCATTTTAGTTTTTTTGTTATTTTGTTTGTGATTTTCAAATGCCTCTTCCTCAATGTTCGCTAACTTTTCCAGAGCATAGATCGAGTAACATAGTTTTTCTCGATAACTTTTGCTATTATGGAGTGCACGCACCAACCGTTTTTTTTCCGAAGGGAACCTACAGTCGCTACTAAACGATTGCGCACAGGGTAAACCCTCAGTCTGACGCAATAACTGCAAACCAATGCCAGAAGGTAAACCACACACCACACAAGGTGACAAGTTCAACCGAGAAAATGTTTGTAGAGGGACTCAAACTCATGACATTTGGTCACAAGCATGTCTTACTCCACCAACTCGCCTACCCCTTTCGAGGCTATACATTTATACGTTACTGGAGTTAGTCGGCTACCTTTGGTTGCAAGCATGCCTTACATAATGTGACGAGCCAACCGTTCTAGTCGTATGTATGGTTATTATAAATTGCGCAGATTGGGGATTATAGCGCACAAAATTACACGTAATGGGGCAAAAACACAAAAACATTGCACACAATTTGTCAGAATTGACGCACTACATGTGCGTGATTTGAGCACACCCCACGCACCCTCGGTGTAAAAGTTTATACAAATTTGCACACAATACGTGCAGAAATGAAACCGACAGAATATAAACTAAGTAATGTACCTCCATGGTTGTATCTATATCCGTTGATTTCTTCTCACCCTCCAAAAGAAAATCATCAAGATTACAACTAAAATCATTAATTTCGTCACTTAAATGCATATTATAGAGAGAATATGGATTTAAGTTGGTTTTGAATTGGTTTTAGAATGACTTATGAGTGTTTTGAGATAATGAGTTTAGTTGGATTTTGGGGTTTAGGCTAAATTGAGTATTTTTTTTGAATGAGCGGTATTTTGGGTAATCAAACTTTTTTTAAAAATAAAATCCGAGGGTTGAAATCTAACAAATAAATATTGAGATATAGTGAGAGCCTTTTACTTTTTATATTTTTATTTGTATTTATGTCATTTTCACTTTAAAAAAATACATATAATTTTTTTATTTTTTATTTTCTATAAGACCAAAATACATTTCAAAATATAATTAAGAATTTAATATGTGACTAAGCTTTAAAATAACATAAGTTAACATTTTATAAATCTGATTTAATATTTTACTTTTATTAATTATAATATTTAAATAAATGATCGAAATATTTTTTCTCAACTATCTAAATTATATTTTTTTTGTTCAAACATTATTAGTGGATTCAAAACTTGTCCTTCATAAAACTAATAAAAACAAAAACTCATATTTAGTTTATTCAAAAAACATAATATTTCAAATGAATCCATTGAATTATAATCACATAAATTCTAAACCATTCGATTATCAACCAAATATAATTTATATTTGAAACTCGAATATATATTGATTATTTTCATAAAAAAATATTATCTTAAATGACTCATTAGAGTTCCAACTCACATTGCACCTAAAACTTAATCCGATTAAAATCGGAGTGATTCTAGAGACTAATATAGTTAGTAGCTTCATGAATAACAATACTATAATTTTATTATTTTTTCGTATTCACCCAAATTTGGTTTGTATTTAATCATTCCACCAAATTCACTCATAACCATTTATTTTTAGTTTAACTTTTATATTATTTTATTAGTCGAACCTACTATTGGCGTTATTAATTTAGGTTTCATTATAAAGTCTCATTATAAATAATAATTTACATATTATCAATGTGTATTAGAGCCACCTTTGATATTGAAGTTTAACTTAATCTAAGGGAAAAAAATTACCACCGTAAGATTCCTTTAAATGGTATTCCCTCACAACCACAGAATAGAAGTTGATAAATAATGAATCAATTAGAAGGACAATTGATAAATGGAGAATCAATTGGAAGGGCTTACAGACGTGTATACATAAAATGCTTACATACTAAAAATCTTCGAAAAACAAAATGTTACTAATTTAATCTTACAAACGGAAAATATCTAATTGTCCACTTTTAGTTTTTTTAATGTTCAATCCTCAGTTTCATTTTGCTTTGTGTATGCAAATGTTTTGTATTATAGTATTAATTCTTCGTTTTACATGTATATATAGTACGATAAGTGGATAATAAAATTTATACAAGTACATTTAATTATTTCCCAATTTTTAATAAGTGACTGCTTTATCAATATATAAAAAAATAAAAAATATAACTGATTCAAATCTACGACCCATTCTACCATTGATTTATATTGTTGGAATATATTTTTTACAAACTTTATGCACCAGTATATAAAGTTTTTATACCATGATTCATGCAGCCCTAGTAAGAGTTCCATTTATGGAAAAACTTACATGAAAGATTATGTTTGGATAAAATTGTATCCCTAAAAAATGATATATCCCCACTTTTCCCATTTATTTATTGATTTCTCGTCTGCTCCAAGGGTTCACAAACTCAAAGGATTTGACCCTTCGTACACTTATATCAAAATAGTAATAAGTGTGCATATATATATATATATATATCTTTAATTTTATGAAAAATTTAAAGATATTAAAGCATAAAACTATGTTTTTATAACATTATGAATATTTTATGTCACGTAAAAAGATAAAACAAAAATTCAATAAAAAAATTAAACAATATATGCTTTTAAGATTCATTGACAGTTTTTTGACATCTCAAAAATATTATGGCCAGTGAACCTAGATATTTGCTTTGAACAATGTCTTGGTAAAGTCGTAATAAGAGCTTGACTTTCAAATCAGTTGTTACCAAGACATGTTTAACATTGGTTGTATACATCTGAACTTAAGTTGTGCCAATTATTTCTTTAATAGACTCAAGAACGTGTACATTTTTACGCAGATGTTTTAAGGTGCGTTATTGAGTTTTAAAAGAACCACATGGTCTCATAAAACCCTCATAATCGATAATTAATTTATTAAAAATTTCTTTAATCTCAATATTAACTATTTTAAAATGGTTATATTTTTTTAAAGGTAAAAATATGAAACACATTTAAAACTACGATAATATTCGTTAGCAACATTTGAAATTACCTAAAATTAATTTCTCACTTGTACTTAAAAATAATAATAAATAACTTATAAAACCTCTCATATTCAATTTATTGAACAATACATTATAAACAATAAGTGTACATTGTTTACTTTTATAACAAACTTCAAGAAAAAAAATCGAGCAACAACTTTTTTAGAAAAAACAAAACAAAACTTTCTAAAAGAAACCTTAATCCAACTCATTTTTAAAAATACAACAAATAAAATCACGTATCAAACAACAAACACAAAATAACATAATATAATAATAACATTAGGATCTTTATTATAAGAATAACATAATACAACGTTTTTCACATACAATCATCATTGCATTTTCTTGTACACGTATCATCTCTCTCTCTCTCTCACTCTTTAAAAATTTCTATCTTCATTAATTATATCGTTCCAAATATTTTCCATATAATGATAATGTTTGATTTCCTGTACTCAAACTTTTTAGTTTTTTCTTCGAAAAATCATTTAACTCTTGGACCACCTTCTTCATATAATTCGTTTCTACCCATATCATCCTTTATTTTGCTCAAATTTTAATGTTTCTATTTTTATTTCGTTTTATCAACATCCCGAACAAATTATCCCAACTATTTTAATTGTTCTTCGGTATCTTCTTAAACTTATTGTATCTATTAAATACTTCATGAGCTCTCTTAAGTTTTTACTATTTATTATTAACTTATTTTAAAGATAATAAATTAGGAAGCTTGACCTCTTAATATGATCTTTATTATAGGAATATAACTTGTGGCAAAGATAAACCTATGATATAAAGTTTGATTAATTTACAAAACCTCGTCGCAAGAACTTCTACTCTTCATTGTTTGGGAATAAGTGATTTCCAGCTTTTTTTATCTGATATTTTTCAATAACTTACCTAAAGATTATTTAGTATTTGTAGGTTTTTATCTTATTCATCATCTGATCATCCATAATTTAGATCTTCTTAATAATATTTTCAACTTTTTTATATGATATTTTTTTTGTGGTAGTAATTGCACTCTCGAGTTATTCATTTGACATCCTTTCTCTTACTTTAATCTTTTAGAATTCAAACTAAAAAATATTAAGGATTGGAAAAGACAATTAATTGGCAACCTCATGTTTACTATGCTAAATGACTTAGATTAGTCGTTTAATGTAGTATTTTTTCTAAACAAAAAAATATATTAAGTAACTTAAATTGTATACATATATGTATTCTTTATGCATGTAAAAAATACAACAAACAACAACATATACGCATATAAATACAACGAGCTAATTTAAAATTTAGTGCTAAAACTTCATTTAGTTTGCAATTACTTTGTAAATCATATGGGTTGCATATATAAACACCAACACTGTTGGTGTTGAGTTGTATTTATTTTCGTTTAAGAATGCAACCTTTTATTTTCACAAAAGATTCAAGTCTTTTTTCTTTTCTACCAAACAATTCTATTTTTTAGTTACAATGTAAATATAAGGTGCAAACTTGATCACTTTCAGTTTGTGTACTTTAAAAATATTGTGTATTCAAAATTACAAATTATAATATTCAATGACTAAGGTATAAGAGATCAATATTTACTAAGCAATATGTCATATAACCATTAAGGGTAATATATATATATATATATATATATATATATATATATATATATATATATATATATATATATATATATATATATATATATATTCATGAAAAATATAAATGAAAAAGGGTGTAATAATGGCCTTACCTTCGTATGTTGTTGATTTTTTCATCTTTGTACGACGTTGGAACTTAATTTTTAAAATAAATATTCAATTTTCCACCAAGAATACCTCAACTATCTTCAATCTCGTCCATTATATTAGCTTTTTAGTACATGTATTTCTTTTATACTGCGACCGGTGATGTTTGAGCATCAGTTATGTTGAACATTCCCGTTCAAAATATAGCATTGCACTCTATATTCATATTCTTCTTAAAATTCAAACAGTTCAGCATTTGTACAATCTTAATAATTTAAGTCTCCTTATAAGGTTTTTTTATTCCCTTTATTTTTCTCTTGTGTATCATCGAATCAAGTTCTAGTCTTGTGTAAGGATGTTTTTTATTTCCATAAATTCATGCATCAACAAGTCCTTTCATGAGAATCTTTTATAATTAATTTGATATGAAAGATGCTAAATCTTCCGATGAATATTCAATCGATAGTAATTTTTTTGATTACTCACACTTATGTTATTCGTTATGGTACTATAATGTATGCTACAAGTCAATCCAACCCAATACGTGATGTTTTCCGTGATAAGGACTAAACACATGACTTTCACCTCAAACTACAATACAAATTTACCTTGGTGTAACCCATTAGTGCTGTAAAATCTTATATTCATAAAAAAACAATTATTATAAGGTATTTTTGGAACTTCTCTTCATACCAGCGCATGACTTGTACATGTAACTCATATATGATATAATCATGCTTTGTAATGCATGGGATTATGTGTTACATGTTTAAAGTGTTTAAGTATTTTAGGGTTATAAATTGGGTTTTAGTCGTCGATATATTTTCAAATATCACATATCTCAATGAGATAGAAATATCATTAACACATCAATTTAAGGCGATGTCTATATGAGTATTATTATTAGTCATGTATCTGTAAGTTTTCTTTTGATGAGATGCAAGCATAAATTATTCATTCATAAAATGTTGTGTTAGATATAAGTCATAAACAAATAATTTACCTTTTCAAACTTTGTATATGCCTGAATGAGCTACATATATCACAAAATGATACTTATTTGTAAATTATTCATTGAAAGAGTAAGGGTATTCACACCGTAAGTATTATTTGCATTTATTGTTTGTCTTTAAATGTAGGTTATAGTTATATATTTTTAAAACTAAATTTCAAACTATAAGATTGATTATGTATGATAAAAAATATAATATGCTTAGTCATTAGAATTTCTATGAGGTTGTAACAATATACAAACTCAATCATTTTACTTTAACATTTAACGAGTAAATATTATATCAATATGGGTAATTGATAACTGTATAATTCTAATGATGCTTTTATAGAGAATCGTTAAAGCATATGATAATAAATGTTCTAGTGATATTATTAGAAAACTTAAATTTCACAATCAAAATTTTGATTTTTTTGTTTATTCAATTGTTTTCATGTTTTTTTAAGTTTGGAAATTGGTGAAAATTGAAATTTTAATGCTAAAGTTAAACTGCATAAAGTATAATAAAAATTATTTAAAAAATTAATAAATTTTATAAAATTCAGGGCCGAGTTTAAAAAAAAACGATTAACTTTTAAGAATAAACCACTATATATTATTAAAAAATGTTTAAACATTAATAGACTTTCATTTTTTTTTCTCGGAGGGAACCCGCAGCCGCTACTCAGAGTGCAATGAGTGCGCACAGGGTAAACCCTCAGTCTGACGCGATAGCCTGCAAACCAACGCCAGAAGGTAAACCACACAAGGTGACAGGCTCAGCCGAGAAAGCGTATGTAGAGGAATCGAACTCATGACCTTTTGGTTATAAGAATGCCATACTCAACCAACTCGGCTACCCCTTGGGGGCTATTAATAGACTTTCATGATGAGTCTTTATAAGGAGAATACTATAAGTAAGTATGATAACTTAGTTGTATATATTTTTAGATATTTAGAATGTTAAGTAAAATTTTGGAACAAAACTGAATTTCTTCTCAAAAAAATTGAAAGACAATCATAATTAACGTGAGAGGTTTAAGACTTTTGTTCAACCAAAATAATTTCTATCACACTCAATGGTGTGGTTAAACATCAATTTACTTTAATTCCTCAAAACATACATAATTTATCAAAATTCAACGATAATAAAACATATTTACCAATAATGACAATTCAGAATTCAGAATATATGTAAATGAATAAGATACATTATATACAATACATTAAGTTATCACTTACAATAACAACATTGCATATTAATATATAAAAAAAAATTGGAATAATTAAGCATATATTTCGTATAGGAGTTAAATCATAGTTAAAAAAGAATGATAGATTTGTTGTTGAAGGTTTTTAAAATACCATTTTATTATCTATTAACTTTGAGATTTGTGACAAATAATTAAAGATAAAGTAAACCAAATTGACAAAGTTATATGCATATAGAGTGCTAGAAGTCTTCGAGAAAATTTATATATATTATTGATTGTTCATATCATCTTTATGAGATAATCAATATAATTTATATTGTTTATATATAGTTTTTAATACTATTTTACACAAATTCAATTTTAGATCGTAAGTTATTGGCAAATTCAAATATTTTAAGGCCAGAGTTAAGAAACACTTTTGTAAAGAGATTAAGTATGGTATATTCGACCATGTTAGTTACAAATAGTGACAGATCCAAGTATATTAACGGGTTCATAATTATAGTCAAATTTAATTGTCAAAATTAAAAAAAATATATAATTGCCCCCATGCAGATCGAACTACAGACCTCCAGTTTACAAGACTGGCGCTCTACCACTGAGCTATAAGGGCCGCTGAAATCAATTTTCAAAATTTCTCAATAAATTAAAAACTAATTATATATTTCTGTAGGGCAACAACTAACTATACCACCATTTTAGATATATCTCTGGTTAACAATAAATGAGGTATAATGGTTTTTATTTCCACAACCATATTCAGGTCTACAATAATATAGTATCATGACCTTTCTGGTCTCAAGCTCATCTAGTCCACCAACTCGGCTATAGTAATTTTTTGAAAATAAGTGTTCAGAAAATAACTTTGATTTTGAGGAAAAATCGAAGTAATTTATTTAGATTTAAATGATAATAACTTGGTATAATTATCATTAATTATCTCATAATCATTAAAATGTCAACGTCACTAATAAATGTCAACAAACGAGAAAAATATAAATACTATATATTAAAAGTTATGTAAATTATTTTTTATAAGAGAATAAGATTTTTGTGACGTCTATTCTAAGATTTTATGGTGTCATAATAAATGATTTGTATAATTTTTTAATGTTTATTTGTAGAAAATATGACATAAATACAAAATTTAGAATTCTTAGAAATACCATGGATGTTTGACATTTTTGTGCCCCCAACAGATGACGAATTGCATGATGCGCGTACCTGCACAAATTTACATTGCTTACGTTATTTTGTGTGAAATCACCCATGAATTGTACGCAATTTAACACATAATAAGTCATGTATCATATGCGAAAATACAAAGCTAAACCTTTGTGGGAGTTATGCCTATTAAGTGAATTAATACCTTTTGCGTTGAAAATAATTTAACACATATACCTTTTTTAAAATATTTAAATATGATTTTGTACAAACGCACTAGACAAATGAATGGGGTTGGTGTTAATGTTATGGTTTTTATACATGATAACCTAAATAAGATTATTCCATTAAAAGTTTAGAGGTTTAAATTATTTAATCAATGAGCTATATATTATATAAAATAACGATAAAAAATATCATTGTAGTTTTTTGTTATTTTGTTTGTAACTTTCAAATATCTCTTCCTTGGTGTTCGTCAACTTCTTGAGAGCACGAGATCGAGTAACATAGTTTTTCTAAACAATTTTCTGTTGTCATGGAGTGCACGAGCCAACCGTTCTGGATTATAGCGCACACAATTACACGTAATGGGGCAAAAAACACAAGAACATTGCAAGCAATTTGTCAAAATTGACGCACTACATATGCGTGATTTAAACACAAACCACGCACCCTGGGTGTAAAATTTTACACACAACACGCGTGAAAATAAAACTGACAGAATCTAAATTAAGTAATGTACATCCATGGTTGTATCTATATCCGTTGATTGCTTCTCACCCTCCAAAAAAATCATCAAGGTTACAACTAAAATAATTATTTTCATCGCTTAAATCCGTATTATAGAGAATATATGGATTTAAGTTGGTTTTTAATTGGTTTAAGAATGAATTATGAGTGTTTTATCGAGTTTAGTTGATTTTGGGGTTTAGGCTAAATTGAGTATTTTTTGGTATGAGCAATATTTTGGGTAATCAAACTGTTTAAAAAACAAAATTTGAGAGTTGAGATCTAACAAATAAATTATGAGATATAGTGATATCCCTAATTTTTATGTTTTTTTGTATTTATGTCATTTTCATTTTATAAAGATACATATTTTTTTTCTATAAGACCACAATACATGTTAAAATATAATTAATAATTTAATATGTGATTAAGCTTTAAAATAACATAAGTTAAAATTTTATAAATTTGATTAATATTTTATTTTTGTTAATCATAAAATAAAATAATCGAAATTATTTTCTCAACTGTAAATTATTATTTTTCTCAAACATTATTAGTGGATTCAAAACTTGTCCTTCATAAAACCAATAAAAACAAAAACTAAGATTTAATTTATTCACATAAACATAATATTTCGAATCAATTCATTGAACTATAACCACATAAATTCTAAACCATTCGATTATCAACAAAATATAAGTTAAATTGAAACATGAAATCCGAATATATATATATATATATATATATATATATATATATATATATATATATATATATATATATATATATAGATTATTTTCATCCAAAAAATTTGAACTTATCTTAAATGACTCATTAGAGTTCCAACTCACATTGCACATAAAGCTTAATCCGATTAAAATTGGACTGATTCTAAAGACTATATATAGTTAGTAGTTTCATTGAATAACAATACTATAATTTTATTAATTTTTCGTATTCACACATTTAATTTGTTTTGTATTTAGTCATTCCACCAAATTCACCATAACCATTTATTTTTAGTTTAACTTTTAGATTATTTTATGAGTCGAACCTACTATTGGCGTTGTTAATTTAGGTTTCACTATAAAGTCTCATTATAAATAATAATTTGCATACAATCAATGTGTATTAGACCCACCTTTGCTATTGAAGTTTAACTTAATCTAAGGGAAAATAATTACCACCATAAGATTCCTTTAAATGGTATTCCCTCACAACCACAAAAGAGAAGTTGATAAATAATGAATCAATTATAAGGACAATTTATAAATGGAGAATCAATGGAAGGGCTTACAGACTGTATACTTAAATAACTTACATACTAAAAATATAAGAAAAAATCATACAACTAGAAACTATTCACTTGTCTACTTTTAGTTTTTTAATGTTCAATCCTTAATTTTAATTTTGCTTTATGTATGCAAATGTTTTGCATAATAGTATTAATCTTCGTTTTACATGTATACGAAAAAGTGGATAATAAAATTCATATAAGTACATTT